>APFE031261650.1:76220-106427 GCA_000404065.3 Pinus taeda
AACATGAAAATCACAAGCATTTAAAAACAATATCAACACTTGATACATTAGAAAATTTAAAGTGTAAAAAATAAGCCCTCTAAAGAAAAAGGGTTGATGTTGCATCAACACTTCTCAAAATCAAGATGAAAATCACTAACATTTAAAAAAAATGTTCATACATGATACATAAAAAAATTTAAAGTGTCAAAATTAAACTCTTTAAAAAAATGTTTTGATGCTGCATCAACACTTTTCAAAATCAAGATGAAAATCACTAAATTTTTAAAAAAAATGTTCATACTTGATACATAAGAAAATTTAAAGTGCAAAAAATATGCTATAGAAAAAGGTGTACTCTGAATCACCAATTTTCAAAATCAAGTGATTTTTTGCAACCTCAAAAAAGCGGGTACTAGGTAATTTTCCTGTTTGATCAGTAACTATGTTGGAAGATCTAGATCCACCTTTCTCTAGTTTGGGAGACAAACATCTCTATTTTCTAGGGAGTTATTGGTAACACCCTTTTGTATAAATAAACATGCTAAGGAACTCATTATGATTCAATTTTTCGTTGTAGCTAAGAGGCTATTGAGCTCTAACACTTGTGACTGCTATTTTTGTGATGTATTTAACTTTTTTGCAATGATAATGAAAATTTTCATTTTGATCCACACTGAGTTAGTCTAGAGTGCTGAAGCTCTTGGGTTTTGGACCAATCCTAGTAGCTTAGGTACCTCTTATGTATTTATACTTATTTTAGCTTAGAATGTTTGATTAGTTGTTGCATTTTAGTCGAGTATAGTTCTTCAAAAAGTATGTGACTACTTTCTCTATCTCATCTCTCTCATGGGAGGATGATTAGAGGACTCCACCATCATAGCCCAAAAACATTGTGTGATTTCTTGTTTATGATTTCTTGGAAAAATCTACATTTTTTATCTTTCTTTACATATGATTTCTATAGCTTAGAAGTTAATTCATTGCATAGATCAAGTTCTTAGCATCAGTTAGATAGTTTTCAAATTCAACTCATCTTTTCCACCATTGATTGTAATATTTTGCAAATGAAAAGAAGAACATGTGCATGTAATGTTGCAAGACTGTTGGATCTACGGGCAAGGGATCTTTTCACCACCTCCATGTAGGACTTCTCCACTCACTTTTGATGAATACTAACCAATGTTCTTGATCTTTATTTTTACGTCATCGTGAGCAACCCTCTTAGCCCAAACCTGGCCTTCCTTAAGTGTTGGGCTTGGCTAGGGGTGTTGGTAGCCTTCCATACATTTCCCAAAAACTTCATCCATATTTCCATCACTTTATCCCATCATCCTTACCCTCCAAACCCTCTCAGGAAACTTACTATAGAATTTTAGGAATTCCTGTAGCAGTATAGGAATCCTATAGCAACTTCCTTTAGCACACCTATAACAGCCCGTTTTTCCCATGTTTTGACCTGCAATGCTAGTGTAGCTTAGTATAGGAGTAGGTTAACCCCCATCTTGGACTCCATGACTAGAGGTACCACCTAGGCCATTCCCTCCATTCCTTTTCCTTTATTGCAAGAAAAAATAACATTAGTTTCTTCATTAAACATTTGGCAATTAGGACATTACTTAATTTGCAAGTGTGAAACAGATAAATGATGCATGAATTCTTGAAATGTGAATTGGTAGAATAATATTCTATTTTCAAGTGAATTTGATAGCTAGATGGTTGATTTCAATTAGTGTAGCTTTCCTTTTTATAGTTATCATAATTCTTGTGTTCTCTCATGGATTGATTCAGTAGCATTTACAAGTTGACAACATTTACAAGTTAGATTTGAATAACATTTACTTTTTTCTATACTAGGACTAGATTTTGAATCATGCTTTGAGTAGTTAATCTTCCATAGCTCAGTAGAACAATGGTTTTGGAACCCTAATGATCAAGAGACTTAGTTAAGGGTGGCATGAGTAGATTTCCATCTACTTTGTATATAGCAATGTCACCTTGAAGTTTGTACAAACCCCAAGTTGATAAATAGAGTTGAGGAGCCTCTTGGAATTGCAACACTCTTGGTGCAATACCAAGGCTTGCCATGTTTTGGTGTCATTTCTATGGAGGTGTCTAGGTAGATTTTATTTCTACTTTTCTTTCTGTTTTGCATTCAATTTTGAAAAAAATCATATAAAAGAACAAAAAAAAAAAAAATCATGCTCGTAGGATTAGAGACACTCTAGCAAAATTCTTACCAAAACCCCACATACCCTCAAACAATCAACCTTCACTCTTCTTCGGTGAGTATCAACTTCCCTCTCTGACTGTAGGGGAGTTAGAAGGCCCCTTAGGTGAACAACCTGATATCTTTGAAGAATCTATTAGGGAAGAAGAAGAACCCATTTCACATACCCACACCATGGTTGAAAACAGGAATGAGGAGGCTTTCCCTATCAGAGAAGCTAATGGAGATACTAGGATGAAGAATATAAGCCCTTCTGCCCTTCCTCACTTCCATGGCTTAACCTCTAAGGACCCTGATACTTTTATGTTTGAGTTTTCTATTGTCTGTAGGACTTATGAATATACCTTTGATGACCATAAGTTGAAGTTGTTCCCATATACCCTTAAGGATGCAACCTTATGCTAGTTCATGGGTCTACCTAGGGATATAATCACTACCCAAGCTCAAATGTAGCAAACCTTTAACAACAAGTACAGGGACTATTATAGGTCCAAAGAAACCAAAGAGGAAAGGTTGTGCCTCTGCCAAGTCATCACAACACTCCAAGCCCTAGCCAAAAGTAGCATATAATGTACTAAGGCTCAGATTATGTTGCATCTATGCTCATTTCAAAAATAGTTAAGGTAAGGATGAGTCTGGGGAGCCATCGAGGAGAGTCGAACCCTACTCTACCATTTCTATAGGAGGAAGCTACAGGAAGCTACAAGAAGCCTACAACTACTACAAAAAGCCTCATATGGTGAAAGAACTTTGCCAAGGGTTGATTTGGCCTCCAATTATCCTTATCTCAAGCCATGTGGTAAAAGTAAGTGCACCCTCTCATTCATCTATCAATAACTTGTATGTTGATGCACCCTGAATTCTAGAGGAAATTTTTGTCCTTTTATGAATTGAAAGAACTTGTCTGGTTGTAGAGTAGAGGGATTATAATAAATTGGCATCAACTAGGAATTTCAACCCTCTATTTCCACTTAATTACTCATCAGAGCTATTACAGGAAGAATCCCTCCTTCACCTAGTTGAAAACATAGGGAAGATATGGGAGGGGGATTCAATAGAAGGGAGCCTACAGACACTAAAATAATTCATCATCATCCTCCTGTATTAGACATTATCAGAAGACATTAGTGGTTATGATTCTTTGAACTACTAAAGGGATATGATGATGACATTATATATGAATTTTCAATGGCCCTAAACTCCTAGATAGGAGTCAGTGCCACTACTGTGGTGAGGGGATTAGCTATTTCAATCATTCCTTAGCTAATTAGCAGGGTGACAATCCTTCCCCTATGGATCCAATGGAGAAGAGAAGTAAATAATAGCAGCACCATTACCAAAAAGAACTTCTTCACCACTGATGAAAAATCTATTGAATCCAAAAATGGAGTTAGGATGGAAAGCCTACCTTATCCCTAGGATGAGGTGACCTACCATATCCTAAAATTCATCTCTTATGAAGGAAGGTTAAGTGTAGTATATGGATACCATTTTAGATTACTCCATGAACTAAGCTTTCAAGTATAATTTCCCCTAGCCCTAAGACTTAGTGTACCCTATTTCCTCCTATAGTCCATCAGGGAGATGAGCCAAAAGGTGAGAGAGGGAAAGCACCAACACCTAGGCCACCATGGCCTCATCAAATTAATAGTGGTAGATGCTTTGAATAAACTAAGGATACTTTTCCTCTAGTCCAAATTCATGGATATGGATAGAGAGACCTTCATTGACACTCAAATCCTCACACTAGGTGAGACCCCAACCTCTAGTACTGGAAGAACATAGGGGAAAGAAGAAGAAGAAGAGGTTGAGGTAGAAGAGGAAGAAGAGGTCTAGGTAGAAGAGGAAAGAGAGACAGAGGCATAGAAAATAGAGGAAGACCCAGAGGAAGATGAAGAAGTAGAGAAAGAGCAAGATTAAGAGGAATAGGAGGAGAAATAGGAAGAACCAAGCCCTAAGAAAACTACTGCATCTAGAGAAGAAGGGGTATCCCCAGAGAAAACAAGTGTGTCTCCAAGACCCACTGAAAAAGATGTAGCTTCCACCTTAGCTACCCTGAGAACACTAGTAAAACCTAAAAAGAAAAGGAAAAGGAAAACTCCCCTCTATTTTAAAACTAGGAAAAGCACCAAGATTAAGCAAGGAAGGCCTCAAACTCCCATAAAGGCTCTATCACAATTGAAGAGTCCCCAAGTAAAAAAGCGGAGGTAGGGCCCACTAAAAGGAAATTTGAGGAGGTCACCTCTCTAAAAACCATATCCAAGAATCCCATAGAATATATAAGGAGGCCCACCACTAAATCAACCTCCTCTAAATAACCCAAGACACCTACCACACTCCAACAAAAAAGAAAAGGGAAGCTACAGGGAAAACAAAGAATTCCATAGGAAAACTAAATTGTGCTATAGGAAGAATAGAAGGTGCCACGGGAAGAGAAGAATGAGTAACATGTATGGAAAAAGGAAACAAAATAGTTACAGGAAGAGGAAGATTCCCCAAGAACATTTGAGAAGGACTTCCCAAATATACAAGAGCCTAATTTGAGCTCCTATTATCAATTCATTCCAGGAGGGAGAGTTATTCCACAAAATTTTGCAATCCCACTTTTCTTTGAACTTGAAGAAGAAATAGGAAGGACCCTTAGATGGATGTCGATTGTTAAATCCAAAAAGGTTGAAGATGTGGACCTCGTGGAAGAGAAGGTACTTGAAATGGGCCAGGAATTAAGTGAGTTAAGGGAGTAAGGGTCCACAATGAGAGAACAACTCTAGGCAAAAAATAGATGGTTGAGGAAGAAATTTCAAGAGAAGGATACCCAACTGGCCATAATGGAAAGCCTCTCCATGGAAGCACTATAGTGTAGACAACCATACAAGTCTTATGCACTCTTTCTCAAAGTGTAGTGGATGCAATTCCAAATTAAGGCCTTAGCACAACGGGGATCCATGCCATTTCAGGACTACAAATAATTCATTGAATTGTGTGACCAAAGTAGCATATAAGACAAAGTCAAATTGGATTAATTCTACATGCATAACCTCATATTGACTGATATGAATGTTTGGGATCCCAATGCAAAGTTGGGGGACATGCAACTGGTGGACCTTGCATCTTGGATGACTCACGAGGAGGCGAGAGATGAGGAGGAATAAAAAGTAATGGAAAAGGAAGAAAAGGAACCACTCTAATATCAGGAAAGATCAAATAACCCCAATGGCTGTAATTAGTACTCACAACATCATCTCCAATGATATTGATCTAGCACTTAGATACCTTGCCACCCAAGAGCCATCTCGCATTTTGAAGACACATTAAGGCTGTAAGGAACATAAATCAAACAAGCATGCTAGAGAAGATGGAATTCATTCCCCATAGTCTCCAGATCAGGGAGTATCACTCTCCTAAGAGGTTTAGGAATGCATTGGAAAGGACACCCTTGTAAAAAAGACTCATGAAAATATTAAAAATCAACTAGATTGGACTCAAGCTCAGTCCACATTTATTGCTGGATCTATAGGAAGGAAGGAATGAAGAAGAGGAAAGGAAGTAGTGGGCAAACATAGAGAAGGATGCAAGCTTCTATCCTCAAGAGTGAACCCCATCTACATAACCTTGGAATTCCAGAGAAGCCACCAGGACCATGAAAGACATGGACATAGGTAATTCAGTTGCTCAAAGGATGAGCAATAGTTTCAGTAGGGGGTGATGATGAGGCTCATCAATAGGTATATCACAAGGCTCACAATGCCATCCTCCAGCTTTAAAATCACCTCTTTCTCATATTTATTTACAATTTTTGTTATATTATTCTTAGTATGAGGAGTAAAACATGTGTTGCTATGTTATGTGGCCTAATATGTCTTAAATGCACAAATTGGAGAAATTTTGAGATAGTTTGAGTGCAGGAGCTCGGAGTAGACAATAATGAGAGATTCTATGAGGTTGTCCACCTCCTTAATTCCTCTAATTAGTCAAATATCACCACTTTATCTCTCATCAACTCGAGGTCATTGGTAGCCAAGCTAGTGCAGTTCAAGGAAGATCTAGACCCACCTTTCTCAAGTTTGGGAGACAAACATCTCTATTTCCTTAGGAGTTGTTGGTAGCTACCCTTTTGTATAAATAAACATGCTAAGGAACTCATTAGGATTCAATTTTTTGGTGTAGCTAATAGGATATTGAGCTCAAGCACTTGTGATTGCTATGGTGTATTTGACATTTCTGCAATGATAATGAAAAGTTTCATTTTAATCCATCATTGAGTTAGTCCAGAGGGTTGAATTTCTTGGGTTTGGGCCCAACCCTAGTAGCTTAGGTCGTTATTATGCATTTATACTTATTTTAGCTTAGAATTTTTGATTAGTTGTTTCATTTCAGTAGATTATAGTTCTTGAAAAAGTCTGTGACTATGGCCTCTATCTCACCTCTCTCATGGGAGCATGATTAGAGGACTCCACCATAACAACCCAAAAACATTATGTGATTTCTTGTGAAACAATGCATTTTTTACATTTATTTACATATGATTGTTGTATCTTAGAAGATAATTCATTTCATAGATAAAGTTCTTAGCATCAATTTGATAGTTTCCAAATTCAACTCATCTTTTCCACCATTGATTATAATATTTTGAAAATGAAAATAAGAACAAGTGCATGCGATGTTGTAGGAATATTGTTTCTGCAGGCAAGGGATCTTCTCACCACCTCCATCCAGGACTTCTCCACTCTCTTTTGATGAATTCCACCCAATGTTCTTGATCTCTATCTTTGGGTCACTGTGAGCATCCCTCGTAACCAAAAGCTAGCCTTCCTGAAGTGTTGGGCTAGGCTAGGTGTGTTCTTCACCTTCCATACATTTCCCACAACCTTCATCCATATTTCCATCAATTTATCCCATCATCCTTACCCTCCAAACTGTCTCATAAAAATTCCTATAGCATTTTAGGACTTCTTGTCGCAATACAACAATCTTGTAGCAACTTCTTGTAGGACACCTGTAGCAGCCTATTTTGCCCCTATTTTGACCTACAATGCTAGCATAGCTTAATATAGGAGTAGGTTAACCCCCATTTTGGACTCCGTGATCAGAGGTACCACCTAGGCCATTAGATCCATTCCATTTCCTTTACTACAAGAGAAAATAACATTAGTTTCTTCATTATACATTTGGCAATTAGGACATTACTTAATCTGCAACTGTGAAATAGATAAATGATGCATGAATTCTTGGAATGTGAATTGGTAGAACAATATTCTATTTTCAAGTGAATCTGATAGCTAGATGGTTGATTTAAATTAGTGTATATTTCCTTTCTACAGTTAGCATAATTCTTGTGTTCTCTCATGGATTGATTCAATAGAATTTCCAAGTTGACAACATTTACAAGTTAGATTTGAACAACACTTACTTTTTCTGCACTAGGACTAGCTTTTGAATCATGCTTTTAGTAGTTAATTTTCCCTAGTTCAGTAGAATAATGGTCTTGTAGCCCTAATGATCAAGATACCTACTTGAGGGTGGGATGAGTAGAATTCCATCTACTATGTATATAGCAATGTTAACTCAAAGTTTGCACAAACCCTGGGTTGATAAATAGAGTTGAGGAGCCTTTGGGATTTGCAACACTCTTGGTGCAATACCAGGGCTCGTGAATGCTCATGGAAATCAATGGACACTATTGGGTACAAGTGTCCCATAATGGTTATGCTCCCAAATACTCTACTAGTACACTGCTACCTATTCCATTTCCTTGTATTGCTGCTGTTAATGCTTGCAGTTAGTATAAACAACCCAAACTGAGAATTTTCCATGCTTTCTTGTGTCAAGCACATAATTCCCATTAGATTCAAAATGAATTGAAATAAATCTAAACCATACCTCATTCATGGCCAATCAATAAGGTACACTTGTAGTTATGTTCACTTCATGTCACAACAAGCTAGACCGGCTCTTGACCAAATCATCATGTACAAATATATCACATCAAGTTAACTCCAAACATAAGCTCAAAGCGTAACCATCATAAATCAAAATCATGAATCACATTAAATCATCATAAACCATAATCATAGATCACAAATCAGAACCATAGACCAATTGCATAATAAAAATGAAATAAAATATTGATACTTATTGTTTAATCATTCTTTTTTCCTTTTTGTACACACGCTGAATTGGTTGTCACACCCAACAAGCACCTAGTGCCTTCTCTCCTCTTCAATCACGTACACATACACACAATATACATCACAACACATACACTTACACCTGATATACAACAAAACACAATACATACACTTACACACAATGTACAACATGATACATATTGGTGAGCAATAGTATTGCAGCAATAATGTTGCAACTCTTGGGGCTTCCAACTTTACTTTTATCAACCCAGTAGTTCGCAAAAAACTTGGAAGTGATGGAGATGTATGCACAAGTACTAGATCTTACTGCAGGCTACCACTTGATCAATTGGTGTAAGTTTGCTAGGAGCTTAAGCAAACTTCTATGAGTTCTCAGAAGAAGCTTTTACTATGATGGAAGAAAGCTAACTCTACAGGGGCTATTCTACTTGCAGAAAGAGAAGGAAAACTGAAATGAAACACAAACCCTAGCAAACCCTAGTTTACCCTCTAACCCTAATTTTACAAGAAAAGAGATGGAAACTACTGAAATGGGTGCCATTGACTACTCAAAATGTAAATTGCATTTATTCTAGTTACTTCTGAAGAGAAATGAGAAGGAATCATCTTTTTGTACTTTTGAGTATTTTTATGTGGAATTATTATGCTTATGATTTGATTGGTTGTGACTGTGCAGAGGTTTGGTGGCAAAGGGAGACAAAGTTGGCATTTGCAGATGGTGAGGAAGGTGTGGAGAGGTCATAAGAAGACCCTAGTACCCTTCTTAAGACTTCCATTGTGATTAGACTTAGAAAAATCACTCACAGGAAGTTCTACAGGAGGCTGCAGGGGATCTACAGGAGGATCTACAGGAGGAGGCAGAAAGTGGTTTTTGGAGGTTTGAAGGTGGAAAAATGATGGGAAAGAAGAAATGAAGGTTGGATGAAGGTGTTGAGGGGTCTGTAATTGGTCAAGGAAGATCAGGGACGAAGGAGATGGTTGGATTTGTTCAAATGGTAAGCAAACAACTTTATGGAAAAACAACCCATAAATTAGGGCAGATTGGTGAAATGTGGTGAAGGAGTGGGGAAATATAGGAAAAGCGAGTTGGTACTGGATATTTGATGGAGGGATGGTGAGCTAGAATGTTCAACAAGAGAGTTGCACACTTACTTCTCAAAACTGACCAAGGCAAGAACTGAAAAACAAAGTTTTGTCTATTTTACCCTAAATTGTAACCTAAAACCAGAAAAATGCTGAATAGTACTTTATGAATAGAAAGGCATGCAAGAGAACTATGATAAAAGGACATGAAATGATCTAATAAAGTGAATCTAAACAAATATCAACTCTTCCAAATCAAAGTATCACACTAGTAGTTGCATGAAAGAGCAAAAACTATGTTTTTGGTGGCAACAGTAGTGCCTTGACCTCAAATCATGGTCCCAAGGAGGGAGAAAGGAAATAAATACCTGTTGGTAGCCTTATTGGATCTTTTTCTGTCACTACAACAACTTACCTAAGCAACTTGAAGCAAAAACAACCGTTTTAACCATCAAAAGCAACCTAATCTAATGACGAAAAATGAGTATATGCAGCAGAAATTAACTCATGAATGGAAACAAAACATATAAATACACAAAGCAGGTGTTGGGTAGCTTGGGTTGGACCCTAACCCAAGAGATTTAGCCCTTTGGAAAAGATTAGTGTTGGTCCAAAATTTGGTTCATCTTCATTTATCGAAAAATAACAGTTACATCACAAAATTGTCTTCAAAGAGAGCTCGAAAATGAGTTGAGTACAATGATGCACAAAAGTGAAAAAATAGACTAAGAAATAGCTAACCTATTGAGGCTTGAAGCCTTCTTATTTATACAAATGGGGACTCCAAACAGTCCTCCTAAACTTAAGGAACTCAACTACCTAGAACTGAATATAATAGCAGCCCTACTTGACTTGCTCAGCTGCCCCTTGGAATCATTAATGTGGGCCTTTGTACTCCGAGTTGCCGATGGAGAATTTGAGGAAGGGGTCTTTAATGAAGGAGACACCTCTCCTACAAGTCCTCATCCCTTTTTCCTTGAGTTTGGATGCCATTTTGCTGATAATTGCCTTGTCTTTGTCCAAAATTGTAAAAAAATCTGCAATAAACATTCATTAGACTAAATGGCAAAGTGACTATCGACATTCACTATATTGACATAAATATATTCAAAAACATGCACAAAACTATTGATAATGGTGGATTAAATGAAAATAATAGGCAGAATGAGCCCATATAGTTACCCATTTCTGGGGCTCATCATCACCGCCCTGCTGAATGGGTTGCTCATCCTCTGAGCAACTAATTTAGCTCTTCATCTTTAATCGCTCTAACATATTCCCTAACATCTCAAGCCTCTAATGTGATTTCCTCCTCTCTATCATGGAAACCTACTAGCGTCCACTTCTTCCCATTGTTTTTTTTCTTCCTCCTCCTTAACTCCTTCCAACAGTCCTAACAGTAGTGGAGGACTGAATTTAAGACCAATCCAGTTGGCTTTCAAGTTTTGCATTGAGTTTTTGTATAGGGGTACTCTCCTCATGGCCTCCCTCATTCTGTTTAGGGAGTGATACTCCCTGATCCTTAAGCTATGTGGCAATGTATTCCACCTTCTCATGCATGCATGAAGGCAATCATCCCCAAACAATCTCTCCATATCTTCAAAATGAGCAATAGCTTGTGCTTGCATGTCAACATAATCAGGGAGAACTTGGGGATTGGTTGTAAGGTTTTCATGGGCATAGATGAGAGCCAGTGGTTCTGCTGGTTTTGCCCTTATCATCAGGGGCTCACTTAGCTCTTTTGCCATTATATTTTGAATTTCCACTGCCCTCTTTTCCTCATGGCTCATCCAGGAAGTCATAGCCATTAGTTGTAAGTCTCCCAATGCAACATTTCGATCCCATAAATTCATGTCAGGAAGTGCCATGTTGTGTAGGTAAAATTTGGCTAGTTTTGCTTTATCCTCGGCTGAACTATGATCACATAAATGCATAAATTGACCATAATCTTGGAATTGGATTGTGCCCCTCTGGGCCAATGTCTTAATCTGGAATTGGAGCCACTGGTATTTGAGATATAGTGCATAGGATTTAGCTGGTTGTCTGTACTACAATGCCTTCATTGCCCAGCTAGCCATGCAGGCCATCTGGGCTTCTTTTTCTTCCAACCGCCTTTTCAAAATTAGCACTTCAGTTTCTGCCTAAGATTCTTTTTCTTGTTATTGTTTCATCAATGTTTCACTATCTATTTGTGGTTCTCCTTCTTGTTGTTGTTCCTTTGCTACCTCACTATCTACCTGGGGTCCCTCTTTTTGTTGTTGTCCTTCCAAGATTGGCAGCTTATTTCCCCTTTGAGGTTCCCATTATTGTAACTGCTTTTTCAACAGTTCATTTTCTTCTTCTAGTTGAGCTCTTATGATGCTCTTTGTGTGCCTTACCATGCCCAACTCCCTACTCAGCTCTCTCAACTTGTTTTCCATGTGCCCTAGATATTCGACTCCTTTAGATTTAGCAATCTACATCCAGGTGTGGGTCCTAACTCTTTCTTTTTCTAGTTCAAAGAAAAGAGGCACAACGAATTTTTGTGGGATGCTCTTCCCACCTTCTAGAAGATTGTAAAAGGAGCCTAATTAGGTTGAGGGCTTGGCTCAAGTATTTCTTTTGCCTTACCTTCCTCTTGGGACTGTTCCTCTGCCTTCCTTTCTAGTTTTTCAGTTTCTTTGAGCTTGGCTTGTGTCTCCTGTAGAGAGGTTTGTGCCTCCTGTAGGACTGCTTTGGAGTCCATCAATTTGATCCTTTCCTTCCAGGTGGAGGTCTTCGAACTCCCTCTCTCGTAGGTGATGGAGATTTTGGAGGGAGATTCCTCCTTTTTCACATTAGGTGCATCTTCAATGATAATGGGTTCTTTTGATTGTGGTTGGGGCTTTCCCACCTTAATCTTGGTGCTCCTTCGGGCTTTGAAATACATAGATGTTTGTCTTTTTCTTTTCCCCTTTTTCTTAGCTGGAGTGGTCAATGCAGCAAGGACAGTTGCTGCTTCTCTTGCTAGTGTCTTAGGGGACACTTCTTCTTGTTGTTCTTCTTCTTCATCCTCTGCAGTTTTTCCTATGTCTGTTGTTTCTGTTTTTTTCTTTGCTGTCTCGGTGGTGTTTTCTCTTTTTCTTGTTGACTCTCTGCCTTTCCTGTGGCAGTCTTTTTCTGAGCTTTATTGGGCTTCTTCTTCTCAACTTTTGTCCTGTTTCTCTTCTTTTCTTTTGAAGTTGTTTTCTTTTCTGCCTTACGTTCAACTGTGGTTTTGTTTAGTTTCTCCTCTTCTTCTACTTTTCCTCTTTTTATTCTTCTATTTGAATATTTTGTGCCTCCTCATGAATTTCCTTCTCAAGTTCCTCTTCCTGCTCCTCCTCTTCACTGCCAGATGGGCTAAGGTCATCAGTAAGAGTTTTGATGTCATCTTCTCTAGACATGTTGTTGAAAATTTCCCAGGCTATAGGGATGGTTTATGTGTGTAGGGCATCTTCTACCAATAATTTGATGAGCCCATGGTGGGCCAGTTGATCCAGAACTCGTGCATTCAACTTGGTGCCACTTTATATCAAAGATTGGAGGAGGAAATATGGGAGACTGAGTTTTCTAGCTGCAGGTAGGTCCATTCCATATCTTAATTCATGCAATAATCTGAAGTCATAACCATAAACTATACTAAATATTCCTTCACAAGAGATATATTTCATGATCTAGTAGCTAAACTCACCCCATGGATGAGGTAAACTTGTCCTTCTGACCCCATTCTTATCTTCTACATGATGTTCATTAGGCTGAAAAAATGTCTTTTTAGCAATCTGTCCTAGTGATTTTTCCTCTTTGCTCCAAGGGAGCCCAAGTAGAAGACCTATGATTCTACTGATAAATTTTGGTGTAAGCTATAGGGTCAGACCCCTAAAACTGATTGTAGCATGTGTTTTCGAATGGGGTATTAAGGACATTAAAAATTCCTTGGTCACCTCCTCATCATATCCATGAATTCTCTCAAAGATAGACTTCCAGTTTGCCCTCATGAAGAGGGCCACCACTTCTGGGTGCTCATTTAATTTGTTGGAGTTTAAAGGCTCATTTCTCATAAAACCTCCTGGAATGGTGTTTAGTGACTTTTGAAAATGCTCAAGTGAGGAAGAAGGCAACAAATTTCAAAACCCGAAATAGAGGAATAGCTAATGTTTGTCTTTCTGAGACCAGAGAGGGAATTTATTGTGTTCTTCTTTTTTCACAACATCAATTTGCAATTTTTCCCTCCCTTCAAACTGTTTTCAACCTGAATTTACTTCTCGGCTTTTGGAGGAACCCAATATTTTGACAAAACAGAGAATATATAAAACAATGTTTTTTTCTTCTCACAGAGTAAACAGACTTGCAAATTCATTTTTCCAGGCTTGATTTTCTATGGTTGCATCCCTTTTTTACAGAAGAATACGAGGAAGAAAAAGGACAGATTTTGAGTGTAGAGAAGAAAAAAGAGACTGTATAGAATTTAGGAAAACACAGGCAGACTTTTGTGCTCACGTTCCTTGCCTTTTTCAACCCAATACTTTGCTTCTAATTCCACCACCTTGTATAGATATATCACATGTAGAGTGGGTTTCTGAGCCTACCTCTTTTCAAGCTCGAATTTGGAAAAAATTATTAGTTTTTCCTTTGCAGAGCTACTCTCTGGCCTTCCTGTAGAAAGGCTCCTGTAGACAGTGTTCCTGCTCCTGTAGAATGTGATAGTGCTCCTGTAGAGCCCGATAAGTGGGAGGGTTTTGAAAAACTGGAAGAAAACGATTGGTTCGATGCTTTGAAGGTGGTAGGTGAGTTGCTATAGTTGAGCTCTCGTCGATGCAAATGAAAACAAAAGGTGGTGGAAGCTTAGACTACATTGTACTTAAGCTAATGGTGTAATCTGCAGTGACGAGGTGAGGTGGTATGATGGGTACATATCCCGATCCAGACCGTTGGTCCTACTCCAGTGTGATTATGGTTTTTTATGTCGCCTACCTGCCATCACTTCCATCATTCTCGTTATGCCGCCACCACTACCAGATCTAAGTTTCTTCTTCCCGAGTTGACGGGCCACACGTGCTGACTAGCTCTTTTGATCTGCTGTTTGAACTGCACGTGGCTCATTTGAACTTAATGAGGGTGGTTTGCACTAGACGAGGGTAGCCAGTTAGCTGGCCACCAATTTTGTTTAATCATGACCATCCCAATAGTTCATGCAGTTCCTAAATAATATTCATTCAATAGAGGAATGAGTTTAGCCATTTACCTGTTAGTCACTGTTGTGCTTTGCATGCTCGGACTTTGGCACTTCATTTTCTCATTGCTGCTGTTGCTGGTGCTCGTGGCTTATGAAATGATGGCTTATGTTGGTGATTTTTTGATTAGGCTATGCTCCTTGCATGTTGCATACATCTTGGCTGCATTGACCCTGTCTCTGGAGCTTTTTTTTTAAAGGGATCAGCTGCTACAGGAATCCTGCAGGATTTCCTGTAACTGCTTCTCCCTCTAAAATTTCAGGTTGATGCTTGAGCAGGGGCTGAAGAGATAGCTGAAGAAGGTTCTGAATGAAAGGAATAACAGCTAGAAGGCATAAGGTAAGAACAAGTGAAGAATGTTGTTGTTTTATTGATTATTATTATTATTATTATTATTATTATTTTAAACAAAAGAAACAAAATTCTGTGTTTTTTTGTGTGCAGGGAAGAAAAAGCAAGTGGAAATGTGGGTGTGTAGGGATGGAATGAAGAATTAGGTAGATGAATGGTGGCAGGGATGTGCACAGACCTTCTAGACAATTTTTTTAGCCCCTGGATTCTTTTCTGAACTTGATTTTGAGCTCTCTGTAGTTTCTACAGGAGCCTCTTGTAGAATGCACAGAGTTTCCTGTAAGATGTGAAATTTTCAGAACAAACGAGACCAAGGTCTGGGAAAGGACAATGGCAATGGAGGAATGAGTTATCAAAGGTGTATGCACCCTAGCCATGTCTCTTTTCTCTTGTGTGACCCTCCTGCAACCTACAATGCATTGAAAAGAAGTTAGGTTTTTTCTATTTTTTCTTTTTTCCTTTTCTTTTTCTCTCTCCTTTTTTTTTTTTTTGAGATAGCTGGGGCACCTCCTGGAGGTTTTCACCCTCACTGCCTACCTTGGGCACCTCCAAGAGGTTTTCACCCAGGGATCTTTATTCCTTTTTCTATTTTTTTTTTGTTTTTTTTCTTTTTTTAGCTCAAGGTGTGGGTGGAGTGGAGGTAGAGACTTGCTCCACTACCAACACGGTTCTACTCAGATTCTCAATGAATTCCTGCTTGGAAAGGGGCTTCCTATAGATCTTCAACCTATGCCCATTTACGAGCATGGGGATGGCTTCTTCATCGATGGTCCGGATTAGGACTGAACCATTGTCATTGCGTTTTTCTACTGTGTATGGTCCTAGCCATCTTGTCCTCAGTTTTCCCTTGAAATATTTATATCTTGAATCATACAATAGTGCCCAATCTCCTTCTTAGAATTGTTTTTCTTTGAGGTGTCTATCATGCCATATTTTTCTTTGAAGTTGGACTACCTCTGAGTTGAGAAGGGCCTGAAATCTTTGCTCATCCAATCCATTTAGCTAAAGTAACCTTTATTTTTGTGCATGGCTGAGATCTAGGTCTAGCTGAGCTGCCATCCTCAATGTGTTATATTCAAATTCTATTGACAACAAAGCCTTCTTCCTGTAGACCAGCTCATAGGCTGTGAACCCTGTGGTGGTTTTCTAGGTGGTGTTATAGGTCCAGGTGGCCTCAACCAATCGATCTGTCCAATATTTTCTGCTGTTGCTCACTACCTTAGTCAAAATCCCTTCCAAAGCTTTGTTAGTGACTTCCACCTATCCATTTGATTGTAGATGATAAGGGGTGGAAGTTCTGTGCTTAATCTTGTGATGTGTGAGTAGGTCTTCAACCAGATTGGAGGTAAAATGAATCCCTTGATCTATGACTAACTCTCTTGGATAGCCAAACTTGTAGAAGATATTTTCCCTCAAGAACTCAACTACTTTTTCTTTTGTTGCTTCCTTGATCGTCTTGGTTTCTGCCCATTTTGTCAGATAATCAGTACACATAATGACGTAAGATTTCTATTTTGAAGGAGGGTTGATAGGACCCACAAAGTCCATGCCTCACTTTTCAAATGGCTCGAAAGTCACTTGCGGTTGCAGGGGCATCTCATCCCTTGGAGTAGGTTTCCCCATCCTTTGACATCAGTCACATTTGCTGATATATCTCCTGACATCTTGATCAACAGTGGGCCAATAATATTCTGCTTGCATAATTTTGAAGGCAGTCCTCTTTGCTGCAAAATGGCCCCCACAGGGCCCATCATGACAGGTTAGGAGGATGTCAAAAACTTCCTCTTCCCTAACACATCACCTCAAAATCTGATCTAGGCCAAGTTTAAAAAGGTTGCCCCCAATCTAGGTGAATGGGGCACTTTTCATCATGATCTTGCTCTTCTCTTTCGAGGACAGGTGTGGTGGAAATTGTGCTAAAACCAAGTAATTTGCTATATCAGCAAACCATGGAGAGAGTACTGAAATAGAAAATAGGTATTTATCTGGCATTTGATCATCCACCATTCCTTCTTCACCTGCAGGCAAATCTAGTCTAGATAGAAAATCAACAACAACATTTTCCTTACTCGGTTTATCAACAATGGTCAAGTCAAATTACTGCAACAAAAGTAACCATCTAATGATACGAGCATTTACATCTGGTTTATTCATCAAATACCTAATTGCAGCATGATCATTGTGTATGAATGTTTGATAGCTGGTGATGTAGTGTCTGAACTTATTTAGGGAATGGACTACATCTAGGAGCTCCTTTACGGTTACAATGTAGTTTAATTCTACCTTGGACAGGTTTTTACTTACAAAATATATGGTATAAGGCATCTTCTCATCAACTTGCCCCAAGGTTGCTCCTATCGCTTTGTTCGAGGTATCTGTGTGAATGTGGAAAGGGAGGGCCCAGTTTGGACCTCTCAAAATTGGGGCAGTTACCAGTTTACCTTTCAAGGCATCCAGAGCTTCTTAACAGTTGTCAATCCATATGAACTCAACATCTTTTCCCAAAAGACCAAACAATGGAGAGGCTAGCGTACTAAAATCCTTAATGAATCTTATATAATACCCTGCTAAGCCTAGAAAATCTGAACATCTCTTACCTTTTGAGTAGGTAGGACCCTTTGGATGATAGCAATCTAGTTGGGATCCACCTGTAATCCTTGCTGAGAAATTGTATGACCTAGCACAGTCCCTTCAGTCATTAGGAATTTGCATTTTTCAGGACTGAGGGATAGGTTCATTTCAATACACTTGGCTAAAAATTTTCCCAGGTTAGTGAAAGATTCCTGGAAGTTAAAACCATAAGGGGTAAAGACATCCATATATATTTCCACCATGTCATGAACTAGTTCAGAAAATATGTTTAGTACTGTTCTTTGGAAAGTGGCAAGAGCACTGCACAACCCAAAAGGAAGGACCCGATATGAAAAAGTACCCCAAGGACAAGTGAAAGTGGTCTTATCTTGGTCTTCCGGGCTGATTTGGATCTGGTTGTACCTGCTAAACCCATCTAGGAAGGAGAAGAACTTCCTCCCTGCCAGGCCATCTAACACTTGGCCTATGAAAGGCAAAGGGAAATGGTCCTTCTTGGTGGCCTTGTTTAGTTCTCGATAATCAACACAAATTCTCGAATTCCCATTTTTCTTTGGCACTAACACCAAAGGAGAGACCCATTCACTGTCAGAGATGGAGTAGATGAATCCTGCATCTAGCAACTTTTGCAGTTCTTCTTTGACAATGTCCTTAAGGGCTGGATTCATCCTCCTTTAAGGCTGCCTAACTAGTTTACAATCTTCTTTAATGTAAATGTAATGAGTACAAACTTAAGGGTGGACTCCCTTCCTCTCCTTATAGCTCCAAGCAAAAGCATCCATGTGATTTTTCAATAAGCTACACAATTCTTTCTCCTGAGAGGTGGATAGGGATAAGTTGATCTTCAAGGTTCTCTCTAGGAAAAATTCCACATTCTCAACTTAGAGAGAGGTCGGATCAGCCAGACAGAGATCAACTAAAGGATTGGCTTGGGTTTCTTCCACCAACTCTTCTAATGGCAACACACTGGGGGGTGGATTCTGAATCAAGTTTTCAGTTAGGTCATCCTTGGTTTGTGGGCCCCCCGTGGTAGCCTCTACTGTACACAATGGTGTGGAATAGACTTCATCTTCATATTCCTCCTCCAACCAGAGAGGTAAATCATGTTCTAACAGAGGTTGGGAAGGAGGATGTAGGAGTAGCTACTTGGACATATGCCCATTCTTGATTGTCATGTTCCCAGCTCGACAACTGATGTAGGCATCTGTAGTAGCCAACCAAGGTCTTCTCAAGATGAGGGGATACCCAGTGAGCTTTGCCTTTGGTTGTAGAACCAGGAAATCAGCAGGGTACTCCCAGGAATCAATAGAGACCATTACATCTTCCACAACGCCCTCAGGGGTCACGGTGGAGGAGTCTGCTAACTGTAGTACTATTGAGTTATTTCTTAGGGAACCCTGAAGGTTGAGTTTGAGCATAGTGTCCCTGGTCATCACATTAATGGCAACCCCTAGATCAATCAAGGTATGGGGGATTACAGTGCCATTGATGTGGACATCGACTACAAGACTCCCGGGGTCTAGATATTTTGGATAGATTACTTGCCCTAACATCAGGTCATACAGTTGTCCTATGACATTGATAGTTGGAGCATCTCTCTTGCACCTGCCTGCGTGCCTGAAGCACTTCTCCTTGATCATCTTGTTGTATATAGGAACATCCTTTATGGCTTGTAGAAGTGGTATTTTTACACATAACTGTTTCAATTCTCCCAGAAGTTCAATTTCTTCTGTGGTCGGTTGTGTGGTTCTAGTTAGTCTCTTAGGAAAGGGTGGAATGACTTTTGGTTCACTTTCCTGTTTTTCTTTCTCATCCTCCTTAGGAGGAGGTTGATTATTTAGGATAACCTTCCCAAATCATAGGTTAATCTCCTGAATCTCCACAGCATAGGTCAGGCATGGTGTTTCTCCACTATATATCTGCTAGGCCTGTCTCTTATTGGGGTTCGGGTTCAGTTGAACATGTATTTGGGGTTGTCTTGGTGGAGAAGGAGGTAATGGTTATGGTTGAGTAGGTGGTGGAGGAAAAAGAGTAGGATGAGAGTTGTAATGGGGCCTCCATCCCTGATGAGGTGCATTCCATTAAGGCTGTGGCTGAGCATAAGAGTGAAATGAATGAGAAACTGGCGGAGCTTGGTGTTGAGGAGGATATGACCAAGGAGGGGGTGTGGACTAGGAAGGATGAGCAGGGGGACCCCAAGAAGGCATGGAAGAGGCTTGATTGGAGTTGTAATAGTTCTGGGATGTCCCTTGCATTCCCCGCTGGTAAGGTCTGGGTCCATGTGGCCTCCTTTGGTTCATGAAATAGAGTGGTTTAGTGACTCCTTCATCCTCATGATATGCAACTTTAATTCTGAGCAAGGAAGGGCACTAATTCGTAGGATGGTCTTCTTCACAGACTAAACACACTTCTATAGTGCAATGAACATTCGTTCCTAGGATTCTTTCTAGTGCACCTGGGACAAAAGATGGCCAAAGACCTTTTGGCTTCCTCTTTTTTCCTTTTGATATACAAGGTGTCCATTTGCATGGCAAGAGTCTGCCTCACCTCACTCTTGAAATATTCCAGCCAATTTTGAAGTTCTATTCTAAGGGATGAACTGGATGAGGATGTGCTGCCTAAAGGTTGACTTCCCCTACCTCTCTTTCTAGCTGACCTAGAATGGTTTCTAAACACAGTCTTTATGTCATCATATGGCAGTTGGTAGATGTCTCCCCCAGCTAGCAAATGGAGGGTATCTAGAAGGTCTTCAAGGAATCCTTTGAGTAGAACCATTTTCAGAGATTTAGGGTCAAGTGTGCACCTGGCCCTTTTATAATTGAGTTGAAACCTCTCTTGATAGTCTTCTAAAGATTCATCACTTCCCATGGTCATTCGGAAGATTTCTTCCTTGGTATTCTTTGACCTATAGTAGTCCCAGTATTTTTTGTTAAAGGTTGGTTGCATCTGAGCCCAAATTGTAATATTTTTTCCAAGTAACCCCATGGACCAACGTAATGCTACATCCTTGAACATAGAAGGAAACTGTTTCAACTTCTGCTCATCTTTTGCATAGTCATAGGTTCGACAGAGAATAAGAAATTCAAACAAGAAGGTATCAGGATCTTCGATAGTAAACCCATGGAAGTGAGGTAAGGCTGAAGGGCTTATGTTTTTCATTTTTGTGTCCACATTGGACTCTCGGATAGGAAAGGCATCTTCTATTCTTTCCCCATTTTCTCTAGTGTTTCTGTTTTCAGCCATGGTCTCAGGAGGAATGGTTTTTTTCTCTTCTTCTGTTATAGGATATTCGTATATCTTTGGAGGTTCACCTATAGGCTCTTCTGGATCACTACCACCAAAGAAGAGAGAAGGGTGACTCAGTGATGTGGCGGGGGTGTTGGGTAGGAATTTTCTTGAATTGTATTTATTCCTACGAGGCATGAAAGGAAATCCCTTTTGGGTGATTGTTGTGTTTTTTTCTGCTAGTGCTTGCAAAACTGAAATGGATTGAACAACAAATTGCAACTAACTGAAATGAATCTTGCTGAAATGGAAATTGCAGAATTGAAATGAAAGTAGGAAATGACTAATCTACTTTGCTGAAATGAAATTGAAAAACTAAAATGAAAGCAGGAAATGACTAGTCTACGCTTGCTAAAATGAAAATTTAGAATTGAAATTGCATAATTGAAATGAAACAACTACTCTACTTTTGTTGAAATAAACTACTTAGTAGAATGTTGCAGTACAAAATAGAAGAAAAGAAATAATCACAAAATACTCTGACGCTTCCCCAGCAATGGTGCCAAACAGTGGTGAGCACCAGTATTGCAGCAATATTTCTGCAACTCCTATGGATTCCTACTTTACTTTTATCAACCCAGTAGTTCGTAACAAACTTGGAAGCGACGGTGTTGTATGTACAAGTACTAGCTCTTATTGTAGGCTATTATTTGATCAGCTGCTTCAAGTTCATTAGGAGCTTAAGACAACTTCTATGAGTTCTTCGAAGAAGCTTTTACTGTGATGGAAGAAAGCTAACTCTGAAGAGAAGTGAGAAGAAACCATCTTTTTTTACTTTTGAGTATTTTTATGTGGAATTATTATGCTTATGATTTGACTGGTTGTGACTATGCAGAGGTTTGGTGGCAGAGGGAGATGGAGTTGGCTTTTTCAGATGGTGAGGAAGGTGTGGAGATGTCCTAAGAATCCCCTAGTACCCTTCTGAAGACTTCCATTGTGATCAGACTTCGAAAAATCACTCATAGGAAGTTCTACAGGAGGCTGCAGGGGATCTACAAGAGGTTCTACAGGAGGATCTACAGGAGGAGGCCAAAAGTGGTTTTTGGAGGTTTGAAGGTGGAAAAATAATGGGAAAGGGGAAATGAAGGTTGGATGAAGGTGTTGAAGGGTCTATAATTGGTCAAGGAAGACCAGGGACGAAAGAGATGGTTGGATTTGTTCAAATGGTAAGCAAACAACTTTATGGAAAAACAACGCAGAAATTAGGGCAGATTGGTAAAATGTGGCAAAGGAGTGGGGAAATCTATGAGAAGTGAGTTGGTGCTAGTTTTTTTATGGAGGAATGGTGAGCTGGAATTTTCTACAAGAGATTTGCACACTTACTTCTCAAAACTGACCAAGGCAAGAACTGAAAAATAGAGTTTTGTCTATTTTACCCTAAATTCTGACCTAAAACCATAAAAATGCTGAACATTAATCTATGAAAAGAAAATCATGCAAGAGAACATGATAAAAGGACATTAAATGATCTAAGCAAGTGAATCTGAATAAATATCAACTCTTCCAAATCAAAGTATCACACTACCAATTGCATGAAAGAGCAAAAACTGTGTTTTTGGTGGCAGTAGTAGTGCCTTGACCTCAGATCATGGTCCCACGGAGGGAGAAAGGAGATCAAGACCTTCTAGTACCCTTTTTGGATCTTTTTCTATCACTGTAGCAACTTACCTAAGCAACTTGAAGCAAAATCAACTATTCTAACCATCAAAAGCAACCTAATCTAATGAAGCAAAATAAGTATATGCAGCAAAAATTAACTCATGAATGGAAACAAAACATATAAATAAAAAAAGGAGGTGTTGGTTAGCTTGGGTTGGGCCCGAAGCCAAGAGATTTAGCCCTTTGGAAAAGATCAGTGCTGGTCCAAAACTTGGTTCATCTTCATTTATCGAAAAGTAGGAGTTACATCACAAAATTGTCTTCAAAAAGAGCTCAAAAATGAGCTGAGTACAATGCTGCACAAAAGTGCGAAAATAGACTAAAAAATAGCTAACCTACTGAGGCTTGAAGCCTTCTTATTTATACAAATGGGGACTCCCAAAAGTCCTCCTAAACTTAAGGAACTTGGCTGCCCAGAACTGAAGATAACAACAACCCTACTTGACTTGCTCGGCTGCCCCTTGGAATCATCAATGTGGGCCTTTGTACTCCGAGTTGCTGATGGAGAATTCAAGGAAGGGGTCTTTAATGAAGGAGACACCCCTCCTACAAGTCCTCATCCCTATTTCCTTGAGTTTGGCTACCATTTTGCTCAAAATTGTCTTGTCTTTGTCCAAAATTGTCAAAAAATCTGCAATAAACATTCATTAGACTACATGGCAAAGTGACTATCCAAATTCGCTCTATTGACATGAATATATTCAAAAACATGCACAAAACTATTGAGAATGGTGGATTAAATGAAAATAATAGGTAGAATGAGCCCATATAGTTATCCATTTTTGGGGCTCATCACATATACTTACACAGAGTACAACACAAAGAATATACATGTCACGATATATTGGCTACATAATCCCTGTAACATAATAACACAATACCACACGTTCACAACATAATGTGTATGATGTGTACACAATACCAAGTGTACATCCTGCCATCTGCACAACGTGTACACAACACTACATGCACAACATGTACACAAAACCAAATGTACACAACACCATATGTATGACATGTACATAGCACCACCTACACACAACACACCACGTACATGTACAAAACACCACATGCACACAACACCACATGTACATAGCACCACATATACAACATGTATGCAATTCCATATGTACACAATAATGCATATGAAAAATGCACAAAGCACCATATGTACACAACACCGCATATCCAGCATGAAAACAACACCATTTGTACCCAAGAGGGCATATCCAACATGTGTACAAGACCATCTATACACAACAATGCATAATCAAATGTACACAACACCATATATAGAGAACATTGCATGTATACAATATCATAGGTACAACATATACAATATTTACAACATATACACAATAGTAGTATTGCACATCCAGAGACCACACTATGTCTACTAGACAACCTTTCTTCTAGTGCCTTTCCACCATCCATGCTTGCCCCAACATGTTGCAGATCACACTGCTTTCATTCTGTCGATGTACCCCTTAGCATTTCTTGCCATAACATAAACATAGTATAATCACATAATATCAATTCATATCCACATGATACCAACCTCATATATTTTTTAGGGCTACTCTTCCCACTTGATTCCTCATAAACCATGAACCTCTTCATGCCATACACCTGCATAAGCAATCATTCCTCCACAAGCATGATACTTGACGACCTTGTCACAAAATGACATACATACATACATACATATAAACATCTGCACAAAACAACCATGGTCCCTAATGACCCTATCAAACAATGAAATGCATACATATGTATATATATACATATACAAACATCATCATAATTATGATCACAAAATAATTACCAGATATCATAATATCTAGGTTAAAAGAACTTTGTTTATCCATGCACAACATGCACAACATTCAGAACAACAGTTCCCAACTTCGCCAAGGAATTTTATGCCTCCAAACCATTTACTTTACCTTTCTAATTGCCTTCCTCTTGTTTGTACTTCCATCATCCATTTATCCCAATAGACCAACCAATCCAACTCGTTGTCATATTCTTACCTTCAGCTGCCCTTATACATGCACCTGACTTCATCTGGGTCTTACATTACCTGTTGGGCTCTGCACATTTCTCTCTCAAATCCATTAACTTATTTTTTCCCAACCAATTTGCAAGGCCCTCAAAACATAAAAGGAAATACCAAGAAGCAATCAAGATAAAACCATAAAAAACTAATAGAAATATGACACCACAAACAAAGTGGCATGCCCATGCACTATACATAAACCAAACTATAAATCAAATGCAACTAGATGAAAATGAAAGCACAAAAATAGCAACAAACACCATGAATCAATCCCCATGGGATCCCAATCCTTCCAAGGGAAATCTCAACTCTAGCCTTCTTCAAGATTTCATGGAAGCCTCTTTTTCCATGCAATTCCCTCCATCATACTACCAGAAACACATAATTGTTAGTGCATAAATCAACATAGAAATATATCAATTACCTTAAGCTTGTTGTGCCAAGCATGTTTCACTGTAACTGCACACATCCACTCCATCTCTCAAGGGAATCCACTTCCCTTGACAGATCCAACTATAACTAGAAAGCAAATGTTATACCTGTCAAATACATGTTCATGAATCTAGCACATATCCACATAATGTCAAAAAAAGTCAAGGTTAAGAATATTTCTCGTATTCATGCAAAGCACTCATTCATTTGGAATTACGGTTTCCAAATATAGCCAAAGGAATTCTCAGCTAATTCCTTTCTTTTAAATTTTACCTTACTACAATCGAGTCTTACTATATACTGTAACATCACCCAACTATTAGTTATATCAACAAATCAACTATTACCTTGCCATGCTAATTCCAAGCATGTTTCCTTGCAACTTCTCACACATGTCAGTCATGTATTCCAAAAATCAAGACAGCGTGTATATTAATTTGAAATCAACATTTACTGAGACTAGAAACCATGTCATAATCAACTCACAGTCATAGTCATAATACTAAAACTAGCACCTACTTTAACTCAAGTACATATCAACTGTCTCTATACATATTGTGTTAGTACAACCATCTTAAAATAAGATCATTCCTTCAAGCAATCTCATAGAAACATACCCATATCATGTAATAAATCAAACATTCAAACAAACTATAATCATACCATGTTAGATAAATCAACTAGATGACATAATCAAACACTCAAACACCAAATAGATGACATAATCAAACTCGTACCTCAATGTATTTCAGAGGAGGCTATCACATCTGTGCAATTCAATCCATGCTAGCATGACATAATATCACAAATATATTGACTCGTACTTTAATGTCCTAAACATTACCATATGCATAGGCCAATCCATATTAGCATGATACATATAACATCACGATACTAGTTGCAATCAACATACTCATCATGTATATTACCACAATGCATATAACAATAGGTTAACTACCAGACATGACTATCTAATGCACGTGCATGTGACGACACTTAACTAACATATATCATGTATATATAACCATAATAAAAATAGATGATATGAATGCATATAGCCACAAGACATATAATAACCATTAACCAACATACCTGTGTTCCCAACATATAAACTTGTATGATGATTTTCTCTTACCTCAATATCCAGTGTTGCAACCTCGCCTTTTGATCTGCATCTCCTACCTTATCTCAACCAACACATTAGCATCATAAAAACCAACAACATCATTATGAAACGAACTACATACAATGACCTCGTGATTCATATATAACCTACTATGCATGCATAACCATAACCATAACAATGCATGCACAACAACATATAGACACTGACATGCATAACAAATACATATACAACTGACATGCATTCATTACAAGAACATCCCAACAAAAACATAAACAAATTCCACGTGTCAACACAACTATAAAAATGACCACCACCATGCATACATAACAAGAACATATATAACCTACATGCATGCTGTTGGAAATAATACTGAAGAGGGTGGGGGGCAAATCAGTATTATCAAATTCTTTTCAATATGTCTTCTTCTTGATTTATACTTAATTTAATCTTGTATGTCAGTACCATATAATAATGAGCATGACAAGAAAATAGATAGTCACACCAAAGAACACTAGATATAAGGTGGAAACCCAATGTGGGTGAAAACCACCTACTGCAAATATGTCTCTATCTTCTTTCAATTAGAAACTTCTTTTACAATGATTTTGTACTGGTGCAGTCCTTTACCAGTACGCAGGCTGCAACTTGCAGAGAGCTACAACTCTCTCTTGTTTTCCAGTCTATCCTGGAAGGGAGCTACAACCCCCTTAGCTCTTTTACTCCTTTTAAGGACCACGTTTCATGAATTTTCAAACTAGATCCATGTACATCAAATATTCATCAAGTACATACAAATCACCCAATCTCCTTACCCAACACTTCAGAATGTTGTAAACAGAAAAGTAATACCAGAAATCTAAACCCAGAATTCTGTTGCAATAGATAAAATATAGTCAACAAAAGTTTCAAGATAAGACCGCAACTTCATCAACAGGGGCCTGCGTATATCCGCAACTCTTCTAAGTCTGAACTGCGCAGATCCACACTAGTTGTTCTTCTGCTCTGCGTACTTTTCTTTAGATCCGCACCTTTACTTACTGACTTACAGCGTACATCCGCATTGTGCCTTCTGCTTTCCTGCATACCTCGCACTTCACCTTTTTCTGTCTGCATGCGCCCCGCACTGTGCCTTCTCCTTTGTTGCATACCTCGCACTGCGCCTTTGGCTGCGCTGCGTACCCCCGCACTGAGACTTTTACTATGCTGCATACCTACGCACTGCGCCTTCTGCTTTCCTGCGTACTTTGCACTTCACCTTTCTCTGTGCTCCATGTGCCTCGCAATGTGCCTTCTCCTTTGCTGCGTACCCTGCACTGAGCCTTTTACTGCACTGCATACCTCCGCACTGTGCCTTCTGCTCGCCTGTGGACTTCTGATTAGGGCCAAATTTATAGTCCTTCAATGTGCCACAGTTAGTCAGATCCAAAGATCTGTTCATGCACCCGAGAGATCACGACATGTCAATAGATTCACCTTAAGTTATCTCTCTAGCTTTTAAAAACAAAAACCCAAAATTTCAGATCTTAAGATATTGAAATTTCACAAGTGTGCGGCCAAGAGATCTCATTTCCTTTTTATAGGCAAGCCTTTCACAATACCATGGTCCAAAACGATAATAACACAACACCATGAACCCAATACCTTCGATCAATATTTGTAGATGCAATACCACAGACCAAAACCATAGGATCAAAAACTGTCGGACTAATACCATGAATCATTCATGAATATTCCCACGTGCATGCGCTTTTATGCATTGGAGGGAGTGAAATTGGGGTCCGCACCTTCTGAACGGATCCCTTGCGTTCATGTTCGCACCCCTTTGACGGCGTACCTGTGGGTCCACAGCTTCTTATAGGATTACCTGCGGGTATCTTAATTTCCATGATTTTGGATGCCTGAACTGAGATCTGCCACATGAGAGAGTTGCCATCAATTACAACACCTATACCATAGAGCCAAGCCAGAAACATAATACCAACAATCTCCCCCTTTGGACTTGATGGCAACCTCAAGATCCTCAACACCATTCTCCCCCTTTGACATCAAGGGAAAAGGGTTATGCTCCCCCTGAGAACATGCTTAAGTCTTTGTTCTGCTGATAATGCTCCCCCTGACCAGATCCATAATCTACCATCCACCATAAATTTCTTCAAGAAGAACCATAATCCATCATGACCATGAAAGAGATAGAGACATATTGCAGCCATGTTCTCCTTCTGTGCTACCATAATGCCAACAATGCATTATATGTGCTCCCCCTGAACCTGTGCCATCGATATACAACCAATCCATAAACCAACAAATGTACGCGTATACCACATATAGACCTTGCGTACAACCAACAGATGGGATTCAACAACAAGATGATGCATCAACTACCCCCAGCTTTTGCCTGAGGTATTCAAAGGTCTCCCTAGGCAATGGTTTGGTGAGAATATCAGCAACTTGTTCCTTAGAAGGAACATACTCCAATTTGACCTTTCGTTCAATCACTTGTTCCCTGAGAAAGTGATACTTGATTAGTATGTGCTTGGTCTTTGAATGCATGACTAGGTTCTTTGAAATGCTGATTGCACTTGTATTATCACATAAGATGGAGATAGGTGGTGTACAAGTGATTTGAAAGTTCTGCAAGGTCTGCATCATCCAAAGGAGTTGAGTGCAGCAAGATGTAGCAGCTACATATTCTGCTTCAGCTGTAGATAAAGCAATCGAACTCTGTTTCTTGCTGAACCAAGATACTAATCTCGAACCCAAAGAATGCACCACCACTTGTGCTTTTCCTGTCATCCACGCTTCCGGCCCAATCTGCATCTGTATAAGCATGAAGTGTGAGATCTGTATCACTAGGATACCATAAGCCATAGTTTTGAGTTCCTTCAAGGTACTTAAAGATTCTCATCACTGCCTAAAGATGAGTTTCCTTTGGATTTTCCTAAAATCTTCCAACTATTCCCACTGCATGCATGATGTCGGTCGAGTACCTGTCAAATAAAGTAGACTTCCAAGCATAGACCTATAGGTTGGTTGATGCACTGCTGTTGATTCATCATTTGCACTGAGGCTGCATCCTGTGACCATGGGGGTACATACTGGTTTTGCATCTTCCATGCCATATTTCTTCAGAATCTGTTTGAGGTACTTGGTTTGAGACAAGAACATATTGCCTTCATTTTGTTGGATTTGCAATCCAAGAAAGTATGTCAGTTCTCCAAGCAAAGACATTTCGAATTCTTTCTGCATCACCATGGCAAAGCTTTGACTCATAGCTTCTTCATTGCTACCAAAGATAATATCATCTACATCACAACAAGTATTAGCAATTTGTCATTTTCAATTTTTATATAGAGATTGCTATCTGCTGATCCTTTTGAAAATCCTTGTTGATGAAGATATTTGTCCAAATGATAGTACCAAGCCCTTGGAGCCTGTTTAAGACCATAGAGAGCCTTTTTTAATATGCATACAAGATTTGGATCATTCCCAAGAATGAACCCATCTGGTTGCTCTATGTACACTTCTTCTTCTAAGTCTCCATTCAAAAAAGCTGATTTCACGCCCATTTGAAATACTTTGAACTTCTGAAAGCTTGAGAGAGCAAGGAACATTCAGATGGCCTCAAGTCTAGCAACAAGAGCAAAATTTTCTTCAAAGTCTATTCCTTCTTGTTGAGCATACCCTTTACAAACAAGTCTGGCCTTATTTCTAATAACATCCCCATTTTCATTCAACTTGTTCTTGAACATCCATTTTGTCCCTATGACATTCTTATCTTTTGGTCTAGGGACCAACTCCCAAGTGTTGTTCTTTTCGATCTGCTCAAATTCTTCATCCATTTCCTTGACCCAACATTCATCTTTGCATGCCTCTTTTACATTTTGTGGTTCAGTGGAGGAGAGCAATGCCAAATAGCTTGAGGCTTCTGCAATTTTTCTTCTTGTTTGAACACCTGCCTCCTTTTGCCCCAAAATTTGTGATTCTGGATGATTCTTTTGAACATATCTGGAAGGAGTCTTTTCTTTTATCCTTAT
>APFE031261659.1:0-17817 GCA_000404065.3 Pinus taeda
AGGTTAAGAAAGGCATTGTATGGTTTGAAACAGGCACCAAGATCATGGTATGTAAAGATTAATACCTTCTTTCTTCAGAATGGATTTGTGAAAAGCAAAAATGATCCTAACTTGTATGTTAAGAAAGATGAAAAAGGAAATGTTGCTTTAATATCTTTGTATGTGGATGATCTCATTATAATAGGCAGTGCTCACAAGTTAATTGAAGAAATTAAAGTTCAGTTGTCACAGGATTTTGAAATGAAAGATTTGGGTGAATTACATTACTGTTTAGGAATTGAGGTATGGAGAGAACTTGGTAAAACTTTGATCACTCAAAGCAAATATACAAAGGAGATTCTTAAAAAGTTCAATATGACAGATTGCAAAGCTATGTCAAATCCCTTAGAACAGAATGCAAAGTTGTACAAAGAAGATGGATCGAAAGAGGCAGATGGAACATTATATCGTCAGTTAGTGGGAAGTTTGAACTCACCACTACCAGACCAGACATTGCATACTCAGTCAGTATCCTTAGTCAATTCATGGCTAAGCCTTCAGGAAATCACTGGAATGCTGCAAAGAAAGTTCTCCGATACTTAAAGGGAACAATGAATCTTGGTATTATGTATACTGATGTATCTGATGTTGCACTGACAGGTTTTTCTGATTCAGATTGGGCAGGAAATCCAGATGACAGATGATCTACCTCTGGCTATGCATTTCATATTGGATGAGGGGTCGTATCTTGGAGTAGTAAGAAACAACCAACTGTTTCTTTATCATCAACAAAATTAGAGTACAAAGCTTTGACCAATGCCACCTGTGAAGCTATTTGGTTGCGAAGAATTCTTGCAGATTTTGAAGAAGCACAAAGTGGTGCAACATGTATCAATTGTGATAATCAGAGTGCTATCAAGTTAGCACATAATCCAGTTTACCATGCTAGAACAAAACACGTTGAGTTACAATACCACTTTCTACGTGAGAAAATTGAGTCAAATGAAATTGGATTGATATTTTGAAACACCAAGGATAATGTGGCTGATATATTTACTAAGCCCCTTGGTAAAATCAAGTTTGAAGTTTTTAGAAGTCAGTTAGGTATTGTAGAAAATCCATTTCTCCATTAAGGGAGGATGTGAGAATAATGCAGAAATAGAATTAGTTGAACAGAATTAGTTGTGTTTAGTTGAACAGAATTAGTTGTGTTTAGTTGAACAGAATTAGTTATGAGTGGTTGAATAGAATTAGTTGTGAGTGGTTAGGAATTGGTTGCACATATTTGGGAAGTTTAGGTGTGTGAGTTTCCTATATAAGTGTGATGTAATTGAGCAAATAAATTAATGAAGTTGTGTGAGCTTTGTCTCACGTTTACTGGTGTTTCTACCTGTGTATTTGTTTTAATTAATTTTTCCTGATCATTGTAGCCCATTTCCATTCAGTGAAACAAGAGGTCTCTCTACAATGATGATACAAGTGCTTATAGGATTGCTCCACATATTGAAGGGGAGAGGAAATTATTTTATCATCTTCAAAGGAGAAGTAATCTAGTAAATATCTACATGGTTGAGCTCTTCACATGAGTTCCATCATTGTCTAGGAGAAAGAATAGACTTCACAGCATCTTCCACCTCAGGTGTCCCTACTGACTTACGTTTGTTGATCTCTCCCCTTGACTTGTTCTCATCGTTTTCATTAGATGGATTGGATGACTGTTATATTACTATTTGTGCCTCAGTAATTAAACAGGGACCATGATCCACAACATATAGAACCCTTTGTATTGCTGAAACTATCCGCTAAAAAATTATAGGTATCAAAACTCTGTTTTTTTTCATTCCATGCACTAACTCGTGCAGAGAAAATATATTGACAAAAATGTGTATGACTCTAGTTAGATTTGTACTTATAAGTAATGTTTGAACATCTAATTTTTGACAAGGTATTTGAATATCACTCAAATTTCCAAAGTAAAAGTCTCTTTCCTTCTTCGAGTCAATTCAACAACAGATAACATAGATATAAATGTAAGTTATGAGAGCCTAAATCAAGTTCATGTTTCTCTAGTTGCTTTGGAAAAAATCCTAACAAAGTGATCCAGTGATGACTAGACTTGGATTGAAGTAACATTTTCTATGAGATAAACAAGATGCAATATAAATCTGGAGATAAATAGGAAATAGTATGAAGAAAAACACAAACATCAATGGGCTTTATATGGAGTACACTTTTTCACCTGTTAATTTAGAAATTTAACCTGTTCTGTGGTTATAGATGGAACGTTGGACATTGAAGACCCATAAAATGATGGTTACGTTGAAGTTGTTTGGAAGAGTGTAGACACATATCTAGTGCTAGCAGCATTTGACCTCGTCCTTGAATGTTTAGTACCTACACTTGCAACTGGAACTGAAGGATCATTTCACAGAGAGATAGCAATTGTATTGCCATTGTTTGAGGGGTTCACTGAAGTTTCCCTCTTGTTAACTTCTTTTCCACCTTTGCAAGATTCTCTCCATCTGAGTGCATTCTAACTAATGAAGCACATAATTAACAACCAATTAAAAATATGTTATCATGGACATGTAAACGATTATGCTATAATCCCTTTGGTGTATTTCCCCTCTTTGGTGTATTTCCCCTCTAGTAACAAAGATAGCACGAAGCCTATATCTTACATGGTATAAACATAGCTACCAGGGATGAGAGATAATACTACATTAACTATAGATTCAGAACGTGAAGTCGTCAAAGTCAGTACATACTTAGGAGCTCAAAAAATCAAGGTCGTATGGAGGACTTAGGCCACCCAATTGAAGTATGAAATCATTAAAGTTGTTTATGTATACTAAATTTCATTCCTTCTTTTAATTAATAAATCAAACTGACCCTTGCATATAAAAATCAAGTCCATCTCTAATCTTAACATAGCATAAAGACGATACGATCCATCTTGCCATATCTTTTAAAATTATCAAACCGGCCTCTATGCATGTGGTTCTTTGAAAGTAAAAAACAAGGAAATTTTCATGCATATAATAATTTGTCCTTCAATCTTACATTATTATTATGAAATGCGAAAAAGATAAATTTAAAAAGCAGTTTCTCATTTCAAATCATGTGGCGTTTCCGGAGTGAGCTCTGTAATTCTATTTTTTGCTTCCACTATTTTTCTTAGAGACCCCAGTCTCACCAACCCAAGATCAAAACAATGTCGAATTACATTGTAATTACCTACTTATGAGAAGAAAGAAAAATCTGGAGGACAACCATGCCTCATTAATCTTCAGCTTGTTGAACACATGCTGCAGCACTTTGTAGTTTTGAATCATCTCATCTCATTCCCTATGCTTGCATAAAAATTGACCTGCAACAGAAACCAAAAATAACATAATGATGTCAAGAACTTTGTTATGTCAAATGAAATGAAATATTGTTAAAGGTTCAGAATAGAGACCTTGTGCATGGGAACGACGTCGGGCCGTACAGTATGAATAAGTTGACATTGAACTGCTCCAGAAGTAGCCTACAAGAAACTCGAATAAGTGATTTTTTCATTTTTTTTTAAATATCCGAAAAGAAAGAAAAGAAAAGGGTTTGTATATTCTTCAGAGATAGCCCTAACTAATTTGCGTTGGAAAAGCTCAGTGCTCAAGCATAACTTAGATGCTTTGAATAAGGAGACCCAAATTTTCAACCATCATTTTATGATTGAAATTTCATTCATAATGAATCCAGCGAACCAGGCCACTTTCCAAATCACCCTTTCAAAAGGATCGAACAACGTCACTCAAAACGACAAGGAACCGATGAACTGTAAAGACACATTTTTCTGTTTTGGCATGCTCTAAAGAAAAGAAAGACCCTAGTCACAAGGACGTTTTAACCAATCTCAGCGAAAGTTATGCACTGCCATCTGAAAAACCAAAAATGAAAATAAATTGAGAAACCATAATAAAATGGAAAGACTGATCTCAATTTATTTACAGCAAATCAAGAATAACCAATACAGAAAACAAGAAGTATAGGGCACTAGGAAGTCCTCAGAATATTGGACCTTCATTAATCTGGACCTCATCACAGTAACCCTAATCCATATTACCAGAAAAAATGGCAGACACAAAAAAATTGGAAAATAAATGATCTTCATACATAGTTAAATAAACAAACAAATGGGTGATTGCATTTTTTTCTAGAGGAGACTTGAAAAAGAAATGATCTTCATACATAGTTAAATAAACAAACAGATGGGTGATTGCATTTGTTTCCAGAGGAGACTTTTCTCTTCCATAACCTAGGGGAAAAGGAGGAGCAAAAAATGAACCAGTTCTTTGATATTATTTCTCCATATCTTAAAACTTGAAAAGAAGTTTAAGATGAGAACATTTGCGTGCTTACCTCTGCAACTTTGCTTAGGGATATTTTCTTACATCTTCAGCTATATCGATGTCTTTTGCCCAGACTCAAATAACTTCAATGGAGAAAAAAAGAGAAATTTGGCGATGTTATTGGGAAATTTTGATAGCAAAAATCTTTTGTATTCCATTAAATGACCTCCAAGCATTGTTTAAGGGTTTCTGGGGCATGGTGAAGCATTTCCTTGTATTTCTTTTTGATAATATAGGACACAAAACAAACAACTTCAACAGAAAGAACAAAGTTTGAACTCATACAAAATGTGACTCTAGGAGACTGGCATACCTTCCTTGGTCTTCGTGGGCTGCATGTAAGAGCCCATGACTTGGGACGCTGGGGCTGCATTTTCGAACAAAGTTATAAACTCACGAAAAAACTGAATGAGGAGGTTGATCAAACTAAGGTGGTAGCCTTACTTTCTAGATCGCATTCAGTCTGGTAGTGCTTATGGTATATAGCTTGCGAGAGGAGTCGTCTTAGGAATGTGATGAAGATGTCACATGTTTGTGACATCTCCGATACAACGATGGATTTCTATAAAGGAAACTTCAGCCAGAGGAATGAGATCGTTGCACTATGATCAACGGTGATATATATCGCGCAAGCTACTTGCTTAATGTTTAATCACTTTTACGGAGCTGATAAGGAATATAATTCTTTGATCTATAAAATTTCAGGTCGGGGTTCAGAATTAAAGTCCGAGTACTTATGACCCGATATTCATTGGATAACATAGGTCATCAAATATTACAGCTTGCGGGTCTTCAACTAACCCAGAAAGTTGACTCGGGATTAATAGTATGACAATGAGATCGAGGGCTAAGAGTGAGTGTGGGACTTCAGAGACGATCAATAAGAGTCGTACTCTGCTAACGATCAGATGGAAATCTATTCCTCTACCATCAGTATTAGTATTAAGTGACCGTGATTAACATATAAACACTGAGATGTACAATGATCTACAATTAAGGTATGAAAAGAGAAATACCTCATTAAATTCCAAAACGCCAATTCAAAGAGGTAAACCAGAGTCTTCACCAGGATTAACACACAATTCACACCAGGATTAACACACATAGTTCACAGTGAATCAATTTCTTCAATATAATAGCCTCCTCTCAATTGCAACAATTTATGTGACCTCTTTTCAATCTCAAAACCCTATCAATCAACCATTGTCTCTCACTCAAATATCAATAATCTCAGTTAATCCCTTTCCATTACATTTTCTTCTCTTTTATAACTCAAATCCTATTCTAACTATACTAACAACTTGATCTCTATTTTAATAAATCTAACAATCAAATCTCTCTTATTAAACACCTAATCTAACAACTTATCCCTTATTCTAAAATAAGACAATTTTTTAATTATTAACATTATTTATGCAACCATCTCTACCAAAGCTAACTTTTGACCAATCAGATCAGTAAAATTCAACTCGTTTAGAAGCCACCTGGATGCCTAGATGCTCCTTATCAAAAGCATACAAGTGGGAATGGAGAAACAAAACAAATTGATAAACATATTTTGACTCGACACATCAACAAATGTGGTGATGTGATGGAATTAATAGGCTATTGGTCGTGCACCACAAAAATCGACATAGTATGCTGGAACCATTCCTGCCAAAATGCAGGGACTGCAAACAATATTCAAAGAGACCCTAACGGCATAGAGGAAATATGACCTGGAACTCGGGCGAAAAAATGATTCGCATAAATGTCAAGCGGAGAGGAGAACAATGCAACAACTAAAACAAGAGGTTTAGTGGGGGTTTTGGATTAGAGGTTTAGAGGTTTCTATTAAACTAACCACCATTTTAAGTTAGTATTTTAATTTTACTCTACAATTTTCTTTAATTTTGTTTTACGTTTTCTCCATTTACTTATTATTCCTTTTAATTATTTTTTTTTCTAATTAATAGAATTACTCATTCAAAACTCATCATCTTTTTTATGATGATTTTCTCTTTTATCTACAAATTTAAAATTCCAATCAATTTAAAACCTAATATCTTAAAGCATATTTTTTTTATTTACAATAATCAACAATAAAAATTTTCGGACGGATCTAAAATTCTAACTCAAATTTTCTAACTATATAAACTTAATTTAAATGGCAAACCAAAACTCTTAGATTCAAAACCACTTCTCCCATAAATTTATGTAAGAGTAATTTTTAATATTTTTCAATGTTATACAAGCTCTTTATGGTTGTTGATTTTCTTTGGACACAAAGCTTTTATAATTATACCAAAACTCCTAATAGTAACCAAATATATATAAATATACCAACAAAATTTCAAACACTTCTACTAATCAGTTTGTTAACTAAATTATTAATTATACAAGTTTTGTCAATTATAACACAATTTGTGTAAAAGAATAAGCAATATTACATGAATAATTCTTATTTAAGTTCTTGAATATTACATGATTTGAATGTTGATTGAATTTCATTATATCTAAATAATTTATAAATTATATAAATTGAAACATGTGGGGTTGCAATGGGATCCTCTCCTTTTCTTATAGTTGTCAACTTGTTCATGGAGGATTTTGAGACCAAGGCTTTAGCCTCAACTCAATTTTGCCTTAAAAAATGGAAAGAGGTTTGTTCATGGTACTCTAGTGATTTTGCTTCATGGTCACAAGAAATTAGATTTGTTTCTCAATCATATTAATTCCCAATGAGGGTCCGTCAAATTCACAATGGAGGTTGAGGTCAACGAGTGTCTTCCTTTCCTTGACATCATCCTCTCTAAAATGAAAGATGTTTCCATTTATCACCAAATCTTTTCATAAATAAACTCACACATAACAATATCTTCATGCTAATTATCCTTATGTTCCAGTGCAAAAAATTCTTAGCTCTCTTGCAACCTGTGCTCTGAGAATTTCTGATGAGAGCCACGTAGAGCAGGATAAGTCTCATCATCTTAAATTTTTTGAAAATAATGGATATAGTAGAAATGAGGGCCTTAAGGTATTTCAAAGAGCCTAAAAAGAGTCTAGTGTTAAGATTGCCCATGTTGATGTCAACTCTAGCATTCATCTTACATTTATCCAATAGACCATAGACATGATTTCCCATATCCTTAAAAATAATAGAGTTTTTAATTCATTCAAACCTCTTAATACCATTGAAAATTCTCTTAGATCTGTTAAGGTCTCTGTAGAACCCAAAGACATGAAAGGGGTCTACTTGATCCCTTGTTCCTGTAGGGTTCCGAGCATTGGAGAAACTAGTTGCTCTATTAACCAGGCAATCCAAGAGCACGCAGTAGATATTAGGCACAATCGTTCCCACTCATAAGCTGTAGCTGAACATGTAAAGAAATCGAAGAACCATGTCTTCATCAAGTATTACAAATTCATTTATAGGGTTGACCACTTCCATCATAGGAAGCTTAGAGAGGCTATGAAGATTGAGAAGCATGCAATCAATCTCAACAAGGATGAAAATTGGAAATTAAGAATTGGACTATGATCCTCTCTTTTGGATTCTACCCCTTATTTCTTCCTCTCCTTTTTTATATTCAATTTCAATAAGAACTATGTCTCATCTTCTTATTTTTTTCCTGTACGAAAATTTTTTCCCTTTTAGTGAATTAAAAATATGATTTATTAATAATAATTATTAAAAAAAATTCTATTAAATTATTTTAAATTCTTGCTATCTAATTTTTAGCCTCTTCATTTTATTATTTTATTTAATTTATTTTTAATTTATTTTTATCCATATATATTTATATAATTATAAATAAATACAATGTATAAGTTTTAAAATATTAACTGGTTTAACGCAAAGGGCTATTTCCTTGCAATTTTATTTAAATTATTTTAGTATATATAATTAAAATATATAGAAAAACTAGTTTTTAGTTGTTTTAATAAGTAATTCCTAACAAAAAATTTATGACTAAATATTATTTTAATTAGCTTAATAACTAATTAACAAATTTACTAACAGTTAATTAGTAATGACTACCTCTAGGCCCTCATACCTGCTTGCTATTTATTCCTTAGGATCAAATATATTTTTCAACTTCGTCCTCAAGATGAACCACATTAGTTGGTTTGAAATGTCAACCAAAATCCTAATAATGCGATTAATCCAAAAGACAATCTTATTTGCAATATGGATCAAAAAAGTCTAAGGTCTATCATTATAACCCTAAGTGCAAGGGAATTGGTTGATAAGGCTGGTCATTTCAAACGAACTTGAATACAAGTTGGTAAGACAAAATAATATCTTAGATTTCAAAAAAGATGTAGGAATGCATCAGTAGTTCTGATATTCATGCATACCAGTCATGCTCTAAACAATTATAGAAACAAGTTTATTTGTCTTAAAATTTATTTGGCCTTAATTAGATATGAGATTCATAAGGTAAGAAGAGACATGTTGATTTTCTTTCTCACTAGCTTTTTTATCTTCATTTGGATATGGAGAATGGTGTTTATGGTTTTTTTGGAGGAGAAATCGATGGTCTTTCCACTATGAATTCCCTTTGTTTAGAAGAGATTTCAAAAAACAAGACAAAATTTGAGAGGATGTGGTGTGGTGTCTCACAGTTCTCTAATTATCGAACCTCATCTAATCAAGAAAGAAAAACGATCAGTGAGGAACAATTATTTTCTATTAAATCATGGGTTTGCATGCAGATTTAAAATTCAACCTCTCCTCAGCATATTTTAGCGCATTTGAATCATGCTCCTTCTGAATCTGAGTCTGAAATCGACTACGCTTCCTCAAGCTCCTGCATTTGCATGAGATCTGAGGTTTATTCAAATTTCTCTTTCAAAATATTTGGTCCCTACTCTAAAGATTTCTCCATTGGCTCAAGTTCGAATCTCCATCTTAGTAATGATATGCTCTTGAGCTCCACCCATGGAACTGGCTCCCTGAGTTTAGTTCTTGATTCTCCTTTCCTTGAAAATGTAGATCGTGGTAGCTGTATTGCGTTTGATTCGAGTGTTGAGATCACAAATTCAGATGTTTCTTTCGCCCATCCAATGTCTGTAGATTTCAACGTTGTTACTTCTTCTCATTGCTTATAATTTTTTACCATATATCTTCAATTAAAAACTCTTTTATTAATAATAATAATAACAACCTTAATAATGATATTAATATTAGCCATAAATAAATATTATTGTTTTCAATATAGTTAATAAGCAATAATTCTCTTATTTTTAAAAAAAAGGTTAATAATAATAATGAATTATATTTTAAAATTATTTTCCTCTTCTTTAAAAATGTTATTAATATCTTTGTTTTTATCCTCCTCGATAAGGGGCTTAAGTTTTCCCTAGATCCTAAAAGCATTTTTATAGATGACATTATTTGTAACGTCGTATATTGTATTAGGGACCTTCCCGATAATGCTAAAGAGGTTATTAGGCAAGATTGTGCTATCATTCTTAGGAAGGCTAAGCATCCTAAATGAAACATAGCAAGAAATAATTTCTTGCCATTAAATCCCTAAGGGATAACCCATAAATTTTCATCCTTAAAGATGACAAAGGTGGGGTCGTCGTCATTTTGGATAAATTTGACTATGTTAACACAATGATTGACCATATTTCTAATAATGGTACTTACATAAATATTAATAAGAATCCCATTAAATCTATCACTAAAGGGGTAAAGACTGCTATTAAATAGAATAATTCCCTTAAAACTCTCTTTAAAACTTTAATCGAAAGAAACCCCGTCAGCCAAAGAATTTATGGCCTTCCAAAAATTCATAAAACCGGGGTTCCCTTGAGACCTATTGTTAACCCAATATGTTGGCCCACTTATATTCTTGCTAAATTCTTGGCTCTAAAGCTTAAACCTCTTGTTGGTCGCACCAATTCCTTTCTTAAGGACTCTGCTTCCTTCTTTAATGAATGTAAAGATATCAGGCTAGATCTTAGGGATTCACTAGTAAGTTTTGATGTTGGTTGCCTTTTTACTAGTATGCATATTTAAGAGGCCATTTATGTCATAAATCAGGTCACTAACATTGACATTAACAAATTAGTTGGCCTCTGCATCCACACAACTTTCTTTGGCTTGAAAGGTGAGTTCTATTAACAAACATGTGGGGTTGAAATGAGATCCCCTCTTTCCCTATAGTTGTCAACTTCTTCATCGAGGATTTTGAGATGAAGTATTTAGTCTGAGCTCAATTTCACACTAAAGGATGGAGTAAATTTTTTGATGATACTTGCATCATTTAGCCTCATGGTCATGAGAAATTAGATTTATTTCTCAGCCAAAGTAATTTCCAATCGGACTCCATCAAACTCACAATGGAAGTTGAGTTCAACAGGTGTCTTCCATTCCTTGACATACTCCTCCCTAGAATGAATGATGGTTTTCTTTCTCGCCAAGTGTTTTGTAAATAAACTCAAATAGAACAATATCTTTATGCTATTTCTCAACATTTTCTACTGTAAAAATTTGGAGTTGTTAGAACTCTTGCAACCCGTGCTGTGATAATTTATGATGAGAACCACATGTATTTGGAGAAGTCTCATCTTCTTGAAGTTTTTGAAAATAATAGATATAGCAGAACTTAGGGCCTTAAGGCCTTTCAAAGAGCCTGTAAAGAGTCTGAAGTTAAGACTTCCCATGTTGATCCCATATCTAATATTCGTCTTCCATTTATCCAAGGAACCATGGACAATATTTCCCATATCCTTAAAAAAAATAGAGTTTATGGTTCATTCAAACCTTTTAATACCATTAAAAATTCTCTTAGATCTCGTATGATCCCTATACACGCTAAAGAAATGAAAGGGGTACACTTGATCCCTTCTTCTTATGGGGTTCCCTACATTGGATGAATATGGTCACTCTAATAACCAAAGAATCCAAGAGCATGAAGGAGATAATAGGCACAATTGTTCTCGCTCATCAGCTCTAGATGAACATGTGGAGAAACCCAAGCACCATGTCTGTATCGAGGATTCTAGATTCATTGCTAGGTTGATCACTTCCATCAAAGGAAGCTTAGAGAGGCTATTGGGATTGAGAAGCATAAAATCAATCTCAATAGGTATTATGATTGGAAATTAAGTAAGAGTTGGACTCGAGTCTTGTCTTCTTGATTCTACCCCCTATTTCTTCCTCTCTCTTTTTTATATTCAGTTTCGATAAGAATTATGGCTCATTTTAATGTTTCCTCTTATATTGGAATTCTCATTAGTAAATAAGAATAATATATTTTTATTAATATTTTGTTAAACTTTATTATATTAATTATTTTCTAATTCTTGGTATTCAATTTTTAGCCCCTTGTGCCCATTTTTATTATTTTATTTAATTTGTTTTAATCCATTATAATTTATTATATTGTTTATAATAAATATCACTTTTAATTAAAATTAGTAACTAATTAACAGCAACTATTTCCCTTGCCTATTTTAAATTTCATTTAATTTTTAATATATATAATTGAAATAAATATAGAGAACAACTAGTTTTAGTTATTTTAATAACTAATTCCTAAGAACTAATTTATAATCAAAATCTTATTTTAAATAATTTAATAACTAATTACCTAATTTACTAACAACTATATGTAGGCCGTGATGAATCCTTGTTGTTGATGATGATGATGATAGTGGTTAACGTCCACTGAGACCAAATTGGTCTATCGGACCTATAATTTTCTTAGTTTTTAATTGTTTGGCTCCTCGTCTTTCTTGGCGAGATTGATGCTGTAGCTTTCTTTTTTTTCTCTACGGTCTTCCAAATTCCTTTATCTTGCATCTCCTTCATCTCTTCTGGTTCTTGGGACATTGGTGTCTTAGCTTCGCGATCTATTGTGTTCGTCCTCTTGAAGATAGATGGAGAAGAAGTTTAGTCTAGGAGATCTGCTTTGCTACTAAATGAAGATTTATTTTGTGTGGTATTTGAATCCTCATAAACCTGTTATAATATTAACTTAGGATCAAACTGTTTTTTTCACCTTCTATCGTGAGGATGAAACGCACATTAAGTTTGGCTAGAAAAGTCGATGAAAATCTTAATAATATGATTAATCTCAAAAGACATTCTTATTTACAATATGGAATCACAACAAATCCTAAGATCTAAAATTATAAAACTATAAATAATGTTCACACAGTTCTTAATAAATAGCCCAAAAAGAAATTACGATAAACCTCATTTAATTTAGAAAAAATAACATTTCGTAAAAAATATATTATTTACAAATAATATTTACTCACATGTGTAGGTTATATAATATATATATATATATTATATATATATATATATATATAGATATATATATATATATAAGATATAAATAATTGTTCATATACTTTTTTAAATAGAAAAATATATATAAACAAATATAATGAATCTAATATGAAATAACTAGATAATAAAGTTGTTCTAAATAATAATACAAAGAGCGATATAATGAACGTGGGTCTACTAATAATAATAAATGAATGTGACAACAAAACACACACACCACGACACACACACACACACACACACACACAACGACACACACACACACACTCATCGAGTCTTAGTTGGCCACTGAAAATCAAATTACGATTTCCAAGCACGTGTTATAATTGCGACACTATAATATTTTCCTTTCCTACTATCAGCTATCAGTTAATCACTTTGGTCTATGAATAAGGAAAAATACAAGTACAATGATGTTAAACATAGTAAAGGAGTTCATGAAAATAAAATACATCCTCGAACAAGAAACAACAACTATCGATTATTATTAAAATTTGAATAGTATAGATTTACAATAACAATTTTGTTTTTTTAGTGTAATGATCAATGATTTTAAAGGATATAGAACTTATTGTAAAATTGAAGGTTTGAATATGACTTCATAGAATGCTCAAAAGAATGTATACAAAGGTATGAGAGGACTTTTGAAGTGCAAATCTTTTTATACCTTAAGTAGGAACATGGACATCATGAATGAGAAGTAAACAATTATGGGTATTGAGCGCACAGAGTTGGTTTAACTCATACATCTTGTATTTAATGAAATAATTTAATAACGATATTTGGGTAACTTCCATAGGAATATTAATTTCCTACTAAATCATTCCAAATAAAGGGTTATAACATAGTGCACATGGCATGCACTAGGTCTCATATACATTTACACTATTTAGAACCTATACTCGGCGTGAACTTAGAATTGGTGTATACATGTTCGAATTTTATTTCTTATATTTGTGAACCCAGTGAAATTATTTGATACATGCACTAGGTCTCATATACATTTACACTGTTTAGAACCTATACTCGGTGTGAACATAGCATTGGTGTATACATGTTCCAATTTTATTTCTTATATTTGTGAGCCCAATGAAATTATTCGATACAGGAATCCAAATTTAGAAAATGTTGTTGAATTGTTTATTTGGAATAAATAAAAATGAAAAAAGAATGGAGGATAAGTAAAATAATTTCCTTACCTAAAGTGTGATGGTGTTGCACCTTAAAATAATTCACAAGAGCATAAACTTCCTTGTCATATATGTCATAATTTAGTTTTACCTCAACCAATGTCTTAGAATGATAAGCCATAAGTTGTAATCCTTATCTAAGTACAATTAAAACCATTAAGTGTGAATAATCCATATTAATCTTGATAGGCTACCATAAGTTTGGAATATGGGGAAGTTGGCTTAAAACTCAAGGTCGCTTTTAAATTTCCAAAACTATCTTCACCTAAATTATTACAATGAAAATAGATTAATTGTTAAAATAATGTTGAGGATGGAATATTTAAGATATGAGAAATGAACCAATTTAAGAGTTTATGACCTCAAAGAATATTCTTAGTTTCTTTGTTATAGTGGCTATAGGGTAGTTATACCTAAATTTTTCTTTCGTAGGACTATCACAAATCCCAACTTCATCAATAAGAAATACAATATATGAATTGGAGTTCTTGTCAAATGAAGGACTTCTTCTAGTTCACTTATAGCTTGTGAGATTTTAATATCTATAACACCAACACCATATATTTCTAGATCATGAAATCCTCTATATAAATCATACTAATGTGGCCTATGTGTGAATGGAAAATGTTGGTAAGTAGCTTCTAAAATGTAGTAGGGGAATTAGTGGATCCTAATGGAATCACCAAAAATACATGTGAACTAAATTTAGTTTAAACTTTTTTTCTTTGGTTACATCAATAATTTACGCATATTTTATGATAACCTATAGTTATGTCCAAATCCATAAAAAATTGATTCAAGAAATCATATATGCAATGTAAAATGTAGTAGTTTTCAATATTGACCTTGTTGCAAGAATAATAATCGATGATAAAATTCCATGAATCAATATCGTTTTTAGGAATAATGAACATTAGTGAACCATAAGGTGAGGACCTAAGCTAAATATTTGACAATTTATTTTAGTATCTCCAGAAGGTGTGAGGTAATATCCTAGAACATCAAGAGGAGAGGATCGTTGCACTATGTCAATATGGTGATGGATATGTATAAGAGAATAAAGTTCATATAAAGACATCTTACAACCTATCCTACAAAGGTTGCTTAGAGTGAGAATAATAATTTCATCTAGTTTAACTAGGAATATGGCATAAAGAGACCCTTTTTCAAGTTAAAATGATGTATGACAACATTGATGAACAAGTTTTAGTAGTGAGGAGTGGTTGGGAATATAATAGGTTCACCCTCACAAGATAACTCTCGCCAGGAAATTTATAGTTATTATGATGGATGGCATAGAAACCATGATCTAATTTGTAATAAGGGGTCCTCAACGGTAAATTAGTATAATTAATTGATGAAGCGTCACAATCTATTGTATCATGAAAATACAATGAAAAGTGAAACAAAATGATGTTTAGAGACTGAAAATCATTGAATATATTATTCTTCCCAATCCAAATGATAATAAAACTAATGGATGATGGTGGAATGTTGAAGTGAAGTGACAAAGTCATGGGATACAAGGGTCTTAAATCAAGTAATACCAATGATCATAGTAGTCATTCATTTTTTTATGTTGTATATTTGGATGAAGAGAAATGTGAAAATATGTTTTAATGCGTATTTATTTAATGACATGAGTTGAGATCTAGAGTGATAGGGTTTAAAATATTAATGACCTTGACATACAAAATATTAGTCAATGATTTTGGAAATAAATAGAGGAATAAGTCAATGCCTTACAACAATGGACGTTATTCATTTGATAGGAGAATTGGGATGGGTATTATAGTAGAAAATTCTTCACAATTGATCTAATATAACTATAGTTAAAAATTTTAAATCTATATCGTTAAGGTTTTATTTTTATTTAGATTTTTTGATATATACATTGTGGTGAATTGCGTATTCTTGAAACCTAAAATTATTCAATGAAAAGAGGAAAATAAAATATAAAATTCACAATCTATGATTGAAACAAGATATGACGTGGGAAATCCTTACGGGATAAAACCCAATTGGAAGGTAACGTCACTTTGAGCTCTCTCTTTCAATAGAAAACAACTCCAAGTACAAAGACGTATGGCATGTGGTCTATGGGCTACTAAAATTCATATATCCTCTATGTTTCATCTATTCTTGTCCCTCTCAACCTATTTTTCTCATGTATGGAACAATTCACTCGAAAGAATGGGACCTCCTTTCCTTCTAGTGGCGCAATTGTAACAATGTTTGATAACTTACTAGTGGTTTGGCCTGACTACTTGAACTCTCACTAAGAGTTACAATATTGACTCTTCTAGATTCTTCTTTTTCATAATCAAGTTTGTATACCATTTTCCATGAATAATTGGTATGGCATGGCATCCACTCGAATGATGTTGGTGAAAACAAGAATATCCACTTCTAAGTGGAATAAATTTGCAAAGAGATTTTGATTTAATTGATTCTTGTGTTGTTGGAAAGGAATTTGTTTGTATAATATGAAATGGAATGTAATGAATTAAATAAAGAAAATTGTATCCAAAAAAAATGATGTGATGTGTCAAAATGATCTTGAAAGTTTTACCACTGCAATTCACCAAACTAGGTCCTACCAATAGAAATGGTCCTATGAGATCATACCTACACCTTTTCTAGTCTAAAATAATCAATATTGATGAAAGAAAAAAATATTTATGCAATCTATATAACACCTCCCCATTTTGGAAGGCTTTGTCTCCCCAAAATATTCTATTGAATGATGTGAGGAAATTTTTCCTCCACCTTCTCTAAGGTGTACCATTTAGCTCTACCTAGAAGTTATCCTTTGGACACAAATTTTATTTTAAAATTCATGTTGTCCTTATCTTGTAGTTTTGAACCATTTCTAAAAAATGGTATCTTTTATCAACTCTACTTGAGAATTTGGTGCCAAATCCTCCAAATAAGGTAGGACATGTTCCTCTTCCCGCTCTAGCATGGAAGGCTCGTAGAGCCTCAAATACTCCACATTCATGAGAAAATGCACATTTATGGATGTAATATGAGTCCATAGGCATTATCTCCTACCTTTTATAGTATATCAAATGGACCATAGCATAGAGCCTTGATTTTCATACAAGGACCGAATAACTTCTCCTTGTTCAACTATAACCATACTCTACTTTCCACCTTAACAAGTTCTTTATTATGTGTTCATCATGTCCAACCTTGAATTTTTCGAATGAATTCTAAAATATCCCTTCTACTTATAAATATATCTATCTACTCTTATGAACAAACCTTTTAGCCCATAAGGAATCCATTGTAAGATCCACCCTCACTCATCCTTGCTCCCCATATGAAATATCAAAAGGCAAGGATGCCAAATATTGAAAAGAAGTTTAAAGCACAAACTTACTAGTAAAAGTGTGCATTGCTCTGTTATAAGATTGTTGAATATATTGAATTTTCATCCTAGGTCTTCCTATGCTTCTAATTATAAACCCTCAAAAGTTGCACCAAAGTCTTGTTGATTATTTTTATTTTCCAATATTTTTTAGGATGGGATGATATAAACCTCTTCAAGATCATGTCCATCTTATTCCAAAATATATTCCAAAATGCATTGATAAATACCTTGTCCCTAACCAAAATGATATTCAATAGTATACCAAACTATAGCTAGAACTATCCAAAGAACAATTTTATTGCTTGTTATCCATTGATGGTATTTTTATAGAGCATTAGAATATTCATCTCGTTCAACATGCCAACTACCACAAATAAATAGCCATGTCCCTTCCTCGTTGTTGATAAATACCCCACCTAGTCCATGGAAATTATTTCCCAAGGTTTAATGGGTGTATGTAAGGGATGATATATACCTTATTTCCTATTACTAAGCTTGTTAGTTAAATAAATCATGCATCCCCTTATCAACTTATGTAATATTTATTTCATCTTGGGCCAATACACATACGTCTACGAGTTCATCATT
>APFE031261685.1:0-19366 GCA_000404065.3 Pinus taeda
TACACCAAGAGATAGATGTACATTGTACAAGGATTACAAATAGACTTAAGTTGTTTTCCTTTTGAATATTATTGGTTGAACTCTTTAAACTATTTATAAATTAAGATTCCTAAAACCAAACTATAGATGAAGGAGTTAGATATATAAAAGTAAACAAGAAGAATAAGATTTGTTAGTAACAAGAAAAATGGTACTCGATGCCTCAAAAACATCCTTAGACATGAAGAGAAGGACATGAATAAATCAACCTCCTGGCATGAATCTTGAAATAGCCAACATTGCGACCTCGATATTGTTGGTGAATAGTGCCCACATAGACCTTTGTATAATTGTACATATTGTGTTTTGGAAAGTTTACAATAAGACATTGAATTTATTGTCCCATCAAATATTAAAAAATATGTTATTTATTTCTAAGATTAACATTATATTTTGTATATTTCAAAGATAAACTAATAATAATGAAAGAACAAATAAATTGCTATAATCCTACTTTAAGATGGAGTGATAACTATCCTCTAACTGTTATCCTCATCCTTCTAATAGTAAAAATATATATGAAAAGTACACTCATATATTAATAGTATTTAACTTTAGAATTGATTATAAATCTTATTTACTAATAATAAGTTTTGTAAAACAAAAAACTACAACTATTCAATAATGTGAACTAACTATTATCTTCCAATAATAACTACATTAAAAATTAAATATAACTTTCTTCACTAAACATTAATTATTTTTACATTAATTATCCCCAAAAATAAATAATTATGAATTATGAATTATAAATATTTTTAAAATTTATTACCACATTTGTTGTTTCTCGAGAATGAAACCGTTCTCTCATATAATTACTAATTAATATAGCTTATTTATTAATATTTTTCTTAATTAAATTACCGTGCTTATCAATTTGCTGACCCTTAATGCTAACGAAATTGAACCAGGCGAATAAATCATTGAACGTCAGTAACTTTGAAATTGTTCCCACCTCATTATACTTATAATGAAAATCGAATCCACTAACACCCTCATAACTTGAGTAGACTCTAGAGTTGATAAAGATGAGGCTATAAAAAGGCAATCAATCGCGTTCATAATAAAAATCGAATCCGCTAACACCCTCTTAGTTCGACTAGGCTGTAGAGTTGATAAAGCTGAGGCTATAAAAAAGCAATCAATCGCGTTCATCTTTATGACTTCGGAGGATAAGTTTGCGAAGTTGTCAACCATGAAGGTCACATATGCCATATATATATATATATATATATAAAATGTGTTAGTGTGAAAAGCGTATGAATGATGTTTACTTTTACTGGTTTAAGATTAGTATTTGTACTAGATGTTGTAAAGCAAATGTCATAAGGCATAAATTGAAGAACAATCGCCACATGGGAATGAGAAAATCTAAATAAGATGCACATATGGTTAACGTTTTTTGTGTTTCCTAATATAATTGATGCTCGCAATTTTTTTGACATGATGAATACATTGGACTTCGATAATAGAGCATCTAAGCTATTTAGGTTGTCAAATGATCATGATGTTGACATTAGAATATTTACATGCTTTTCTAGATGATATAAGATATAATAATAAAATATAGATTTTTGTGGTTGTCTTTATTACATTAGGTAGATTATGATCTGAATTATAATATTTTCCAGTCGACATCGTCTAAGTGTTCTATTTTGTTTTTTAGGAAATTAAGCCAAATAATTTTTGGCTGTTATTTTTTTTAATTTATAATTTATTTTTGAATTAGGTGATATAATATTTATTTTTTTAAATTAAGTGAAATGATTTTCGTTTAAATAAAGACAAGCACAATTGAGATAAATTAACCATAATGTCACTATGTAAAATTAGAGTAAACTATGGTTAAACAAAATTAACGATAATAAACCAAAGTCAAAGATAATAAACTATGGTCAACCATAACCATAATGAACTACGACCAGCTAAAGGGAATCATCGTTAACATAATTCGACCATGATAAACATCATAATATGAAGAAACCATTATAAAAATTTGACAATCTAACCTAACCCTTAAAGAACATTACAAAAAACATCAAAGTGTGAAATAAACATTAACGAACACATCCACTTAACACAAATAATGTTATAATATAACATACTATTGAAATCAATCTTTTAATATCAAAATAAATCAACATTAATAATACTCCAATACAAACATAACCCTGAATGAATGTTATAATTCTATATAACCATTTAACCTATATCAACCAAAAAACAATAATTAAAAAAACACATTTCAAACAACATTTGAACCATTATATCAATCTTTTAATATCAACCATAATCAAAATTAATACCAAAACTTTCATGAGTCATAGTCATTGTCTCTCATGTTAGATTTATCTAGATTCACACTAAAATTATAGTATGTGTCATCTATACGACTGTGCAACTGTAATTTGAGCGCACGAAAATACACAGAAATCTATGTACAACAATGCACCCAATCCCAACATCTTGGTGGGAGCAGTCCTGGGAGGCCCGAACAGCATGGATAGATTCCCTGATGACCGAAATGGTTACGAGCAATCAAAACCTTCTACATATATCAATGCCCATTTAGTAATCTCCCTTGCTTATTTGGCCCATTCTACCATGTCATGAACTACCTTTCCCTCTGTACCTCATTATGTAAAAAGGAATACATATTGATATACTTGAGTAATCTATGGTAATACGTCTATTCATCCAGGTTATTTCTCGTCATAAAATATGAAATTCTATGTATTTTATGTTTTCCATCAAGCGAAGAAACAATCAATGCAATTTTGCATTCTAATTCTGGCTTCTATGTATAGGTAGGTACATGTTAAAGGAGTCATTCTAGTTTATCATTCTAGTTTCGGTGTTAGGATGGAAGAATGAGCCATTCCGTTTGGCTATGTTTTGAACGAGGGCCTTTTTTTGTTTGCAATTTTTCAGGCTAGCTATATTTATATGGTTAACATTTTTTTTTGTGTTTTTTGTGTTTCCTATATATCTATAGTAGTGTTTTAAAAGAAGCATTCTAAGAAATCTAACTTATCTCCCAAACAATCCTAAGAAATCCATCTTATCTCCCGAAGTATCTTACCCTCTAGACCTCTTTATCTAAACCAAAGGAGCAGGGTGATAGATGGAACTCTAAACTTGAATCTCTGACTTTTGTTATATACCCACAAATTTGTGCCAGTCAAAGGAGGAAACCAAATACCCTTGAAGGCCGACCTCTTCCATCTCTCACTGAACTCTTCCGAGTTGTTTATGTTTTTCCCATGCCTCGAGGAAATGCATTAGCGTCAATCTTGTTTGAGCATTACCATCAAATGGAGATATGCAACAAGAATTGAAAATGATTAAAGCTAGGATCAAACTACAACACAATGTGTAGGTTAAACAATATAAAATGGAGAGAACAACAACAAAAGGTTATTGTGTGAAAAAATAACATTTCGTAGCTTAAACAAATTTAAACAGAAGTAACATGGGCAACAGTTGTAATTTTTGTAAAAATTAAAAAATTCCCTTTCAGTTGTGGCATTTTTGTAAAAATAAAATATGCCCTTTAAGTTGTGTCATGTCTATAAAAATAAAAAATTCCCTTTCTAAAGTAAAAATTGTTTCGACTTCCATTATCCTGAATTCTTCTCTTGGTAGCATGTTCACTATTTCTAAGAAGTCATATAACCCTTCAGGGAAGGGTTTACAAAAATAAAAACAGAAACCTCGATTAAAAGGACCTTACTCTCAGAAGCCATCCCACACTTTCATGATGCGAACTCTTTAAGCTAGCCTCCTTCCATGCATGGTGAAATCCGCTTGGCCTACTGCGCATTAGAAATCGATCCTTTAGTTAGCAAACTAGTTATCCAAACAGTTTCACATTCTATTATGGGTTGGGCTACTATAGAATGAAGAACTACATATGGAGTTGAAAGGGTGCAAAAAATACACTTATTAAGATTCAAGGAAATCTGCAACTACCTGCAGCGCTCAAACATCAGCCACAACATTGCAACGTGCTCAAACCATATAAGTAAACTCGAGTGATATGAGGAAAAACTGCAAAGAGAAAGCACAAAACCCTGGAGAAGTTACAGATAAACATTTCACGATGGTAAAGGACAAGAATGAGGATTTGGGTTCCTTTGTCTCCAAAATTTCAAACTATAGAAGCAATTTGAGTGATATGAGGAAAAATGGTGAAGAGAAACCATAAAATGCTGGCAAAGTTGCAGAGCAACATTTCGCGGTGCTAGAGGACAAGAATGAGGGTTTGAGTGACCAGATAGGGGGACGAAGTAGTGTCGAGAAAGAAATAGTGTGAGAAACAACAATCGACCTTTGGGTAATGCGAAGCAAGAATTAGTGTGAGCAAGGGCGTGGCAAGGGTGGTTGACCTGTTGTGTAGAGGTCACAAGACTTTATAATTGTAACTAATTTAATACATGTAGAATCAATCAGATGGTTGAAACTATTTTAATCATCTAACGCTTAAATCAAGGGCCCATGAATGTACATGTACCTTCAGAGGAGAGTTGATTTCAAAGGGGAACATCTTATAGCGTAACTAGCGGATCTAGATCCATATCCGTATCTGAATCTTGGTAACTTAGCTTTAGGGAATTAGTAAAACTTTAATAAGAGCGTAACATAATTTATCAAATTTTTTTAAACTTGGATCAATGTTGTTGGTAAATTGCTTAAGGAATAGAGCTATTATCGAGTACAAATTCTGTGTTTGGAGTTTCTTATTGATCAACATTATTTACTGTGGGACTAGTCAATCTTGTATTAATTCTAATTTCACTATTGAATGAATAAATGTGTTATGTTGAAGAGATGCCTAGTTCATGAGAACCCTAAGTAAAAGTTTCCCTAGATCAATACACCAGTTCTTTCTCCAATAATGCTTTCAAAAGACTATTGTTGGGTCTTATGCTCACTTTGAATTTTTCTCAAGTATCTTATCAGATATATCAACATCCTCTAAACCCATTCTAGACTCCACAAAGGTTTGGATCAAAGATTTTGATACTGCAACAGAGGACATGTTGTCTTTCTTGGATTCCTAACTGAGAGCATCCATTGCTTTGTTAACATGATAATGTGAGCTATTTTAGTTGTATATTATTTGATTTCAATCCCAACAATATTTTATGGGCTAATATTCACAAATATCATAATTTAAAAAATATTGCCCAAACAAACTTTTGACACTTCAAATTTCACCCATTTGTGTAAGATATGTAGGCTGATAATAGAGAAATAAAACTGAATGTTGTGTTTTTCATTTAGAGCATACTCTAAAATTTACAATGGCTTAGAAGAGGGAAAGACACGAATGAATAGAAAGGTAAATTGCACTGAATACAAAATACAACAATAAGATAATAATAAGATGGTATTGTCTATTACATTCATTGCCTGAAGAGATTTTGTGCCATACAAATAGCTTATATCCCTAATTTAAACCTGTGTCTGTTAATAATCTTCAAGTGTGGATGAAACATTGACAAGCTAAGAGCCTTAGAACTGGGTGCCACATTTGCGATCTTTTCCTCACATGGAGGCATACCAAGAATATGAAATATGTATAATTGGGCACAGAGTTACTAGAGACAAGAGAACGGAACATGAAGAAGCGAGGGACAAGATAATAGAAGAAGTGTCAACAAGAACACAAAGGAAAAATGCTACAAGCACTACCATTTATGTTTTTTTAGTTATAAATCTATGTTACAAAAGTTTCCAGGATGGGGGAGCAAGAAGATACAAGGGAGACGTGTGGGATCACCCGTAAATTTTAAGGAAATTCAGGGGTACAAGGGGTGTCACGGTAACTAGTATAAGGGTCCCCATCTCAAAAAATATAAAAATAGAAATAATAATGATAAAATCCAAAAAATAATAATTCATCCCACACAAATTCATAAATGTGTAATCCAATGGAAATGCTAATCCTTCCAATCCTACAATACCAAAAACTCTTAATTCTGTTGAATTCTAAATGGGATATGAAATATACCTTCTCCGTAGGAAGTCCAATCAGATTGGAAATACTCTAAAACATCCCAAAACAACTAATAGTAATGTTAAAATTTTAAGTAAAAGGATAAAAAAAGTAAGATCGAGGAGAATGACACAATTACTAAGGTCACTGACTCCTCAAATCTCCATCTACTATCTTTGTTTTATATTAAAGCGTTATTGGAGAAAAATATCAATGTGTCAGTGATGCCTTGAAGGGAAAAGTGGGAGGAAGGAGTGGGGGGGAGTCGCCAATGCACAGACATTCCCTTTCAGAGGGAGGGGGCACCCAGACACCCTCCTTTTAGGGAAATGCATCCCCCACAGTAGGTGATCCAAAATGGATTTTGGATAGATGCCTAAGTCTAAGTGGTCCTCATAGAGAAAAAATGAAAGTCCAGGGAAGTTCCTACAAATAGCCTCATTGCAGAGATATTTTCCTTTTGAATCTACTATAACTTGAATGGGCTAAAATGGACTTAGGATGCAGAAGTTATCGCATGTGGAGGATGCCCTGTTTCTTTGGAAAAAGAGGCAAAAACACCTAAAAATGCAAAGAAAACCCTTAAAAAGGGAAATCACATAAGAAAAAGGCAAAGGCCAGATTTAAGCAGAGGTGGAGGAAATTCCGATCCGCCAATCTAATTGATCAGATCAGAGGTAGAAACATAAGCAATATTGGGACCCTAGATCTGGTGATTGCGATCACACGATTCGTAGACTGTCAATCATGCAATATGCCAATCACTGATCATGCGATCGTCGATCGCCGATGATCGGATCAACGAATCAGCATCGCCGATGCACAAAACCTCGGGTCGAGCAACATTGCGATCGCCAATATTGGCGATCGGTGATCGGCGACCCCCGATGCCGATAAGAAGGCCAGACCCAACAAGTTAGCTCGATTGTATAAAATTTTAGGTCTGAGAATTCGAATTTCCATGTATTTCTCGTGTATTTGGGATTTTACCTAAAACACATATGTGATGCGATAAGCGATGATTCTGGACCTGAGAGTGTTTATAAATGCAAATGTATAATTCTTCCAACTCTGCAATAGAGGCATTTTGCTATATTTTCAGTGTTTTATGCATTTCCTAAATACAAAGGGAAACCACGAAACGAGAGGGATTTCGGGCAGGCCGTAGGTAGTAAGTGGTTTTCGCCGGGCTCTGTCGAGCCCATACACTGGCTACCACGTGGCTAGGAGACGAAGAAGGAAAACCACCCTTTTCGGGCAGATAATCCCCGTGTGTATTAGCCACCTGAAATCAATAATAGCCATTGATCAATGATTACTTACGATGACACCCAAAGATGGATCTGAAAGGATATAAGGCAGAATTAATGATTTTTGATGTCTCATAGACTATGTTTGGGTGAATTTTCCTGTGTTTTTAAGTGTTCTCTGTGTAAACAGGGAATGACCAATTTTGGGCTTTTCAACAGAATGATGGTTCCTTCCGTTATAGAATAGGTGGCCACCATCCCTGCAGGCATTTGGAAATGATTGCTAATGCTCAAAGGGGGATTTGAGTGAACAGAGGTAGGTAGCTAGAGAGCCCAGAAGAGGAAATGAATGGATAGTTCTGATTGGCTTAAAGCCACAGAATGACAAAGATAGATGGGGGTGTTGAGACAAGAGCACAAAAAGCGAAGTTGAAAAGCTAGAGCTAGAAAGCTTAGAGCTTCAAAGCCAGGGAGAGATGGTGTTTTGAGCCCATTATTCCTGTGTAAAATAGTGGAGTTGAGCCAAGAGCTTGTAAAAGGAATTTTCCATAATCCCAGAGAGCCTAGTCGAGTTGACTAGAGCTCAAGGAGATGTAGCCCAAGAGTTTGGGTGAACTCCTCATTAAATTGTTGTTTATGTGTTTGTTTTTACTGCTGCATAGTTTATTGTTATATGTACGTGTTATATCAACATAAACAACATATTTTAAAGTACATAAATAGTTTAAAGTAAACACTAGAATACACCTTATCTTCAAGCACATAGTATCAATTCTGCATTGGTTAATCAGTAAGACTTGGGAATATTTAAGCTTTGGAAGTGGGAGAGGTTCTTGCAAGTTAGACAAGAAGCTTAGGTGCTCCATTTTCAGATCAGGTGGTATCAGAGCCTAAGTTTGATTAAACCCGCCTTCAGTGGAGGTTATATTAGAATTCCTGATTGACATAGTAAAGATTGCTTGTCTAAAAAGTGTTTAAATAGTCAGAGGTTGATTTTATGCTTGCTTGCAGACTGATTATTGTTTGAGTTTGCAGAAGTGAATGGAAAGCTATTGATAGCTTAGTCCAAGAAGGATAAATAGGAAGAAGGGTTGAAGGCATTCTTCTATCCCAAAGGACCTGAAAGCAATCCTTGAAGCACAAGAGGTTTGCTGCAAAAGATTTCTTAAATAAGCTCCTTATTAATCTTGTTTGAAGTTCATTGTTCATTGGCATAATGACAACTTCCCCAAGTGTATCCTCAAATTCCTTCTCCATCACAAGACTCTTTGATGGAGACATGAAGCAAGACTTGTTCATCATGATGGAAAAGGTGAGAGAAATGTATGAGGATGGAAAAAAGAGCAGCATACTTAGAGAGTAGTTGAATTCCATGAAGGAAGAGAAGCAGTTGCTTTCTGATAGACTACAAGAAATGGAGAGGCAACTTCATATTGCAAATATGAACCTCAAAAGAATGCATGAGTTGGAGTCACAACTCTTGTTGCCAAAGAAGCCTTTGCCAAGTATCAGCTTGAAGAAGAGATAAACCATTCGAGTTTGTCTTCAAATTCTTCTGAGAATACTTATATTGGTTCTTTTGAAAAACATACTAGAGGAATACGTTCCAAGCTAATGTCCAAGATGGGCTATGAAGGAAAGGGCTTGGGAAAGCATGCACAAGGTATTTTTGAACTAATAATGGTCGAGGAAAGGCCTAAGTATTTAGGTTTTGGCTATGGAAAGTCTTATGGAGAGAGTTCCAAAGCTGCCATGAAGACAATTAGAACAGCTTCAAGAAGAGGTTGCATTGCAGAGTGTGAAGATTGTATGCAGGAAGAATGCAATAGCTTAAAACATCACCTGCAGGATGGAGGTGTCAAAAGCACACACTTGAACCAGAGAGTTGTGGAAACTCTGAAAGCATTGAAGAGATTGAGGGTGTTCCAAAGGGAGCAACTTTTTCAGTTTTTTCATCTCCTCCTGAAGGCAATAAAGGTGAAAGAGGTAGGTATAAATCTAGTTGTAAACATATTCCTTTTGATTTTGCAAAGCATGGAAGATTTCCACATAATAATGGGAGAAGAATTGCATGTTCCTTTTGTGGTTTGGATAACCATAATGTTTCTATATGTTGGAAGAGAATGGCCACATACAGGAAACTTTTGAAGGAGGAGAAGCAGAAATCCAAAGGTCCATTGGACAAGGAAAAGCATGCTATCAAGAGGAGGCACATGTGTTGCACTTATTTCCATAAGCAAGGGCATGTTAATGAAAGGTGTTGGACTCTAAATCGAACAATGATTCCACACAAGCTGAATAAAGTGGAGAGAGAAGATGGCAGAAATGGAAAGGAAGTTTCGATGAGTGAAGTGTTTCAGGATGATTCACATGTTGATACTGATGTGCAGACAAAGGAAAGACCTTGGAACTGGATTGGTAAGAAATGACTACAGTCCTTTTCCAATTAATGTTACATGTGTATTGATGCATCTATTGGAAAATCTTTGTTGATGAGATGCAAGTTGCAGGACTTTACCAAGAAGGTGAATGGGAGAAGTTGAGTAGGATACTCACTTTGTTTCTGCAACATTATATTTCATTTCAGCTTCGCAAGTATGGTGTGCTTAAGTGAAAGTTGAAGAATGAAATGCATGCATGACCATGATATGCATGAACATAGGGATGTTGATGTTTTCCTGGTATTTGAACATGTATGTGTAATTAACTTGAAGGGTTTATTGATTTGTTGTAAACATGCGTGTTTTGCAATATTAATTTGGAAAAAGTTGATTTGGTCTCCAAGATGGAGGCAATAATGAAGTGTTACATCTTTTGAAAGAGAGTCCAAATGGTCTTTTTCTACATGCTTGAATTGAGGGGTCATTTGTATTCAAGGCATGTTTTGTGGGCTTGTTACCTAGTCCATCATTTGTATGTAGATGTAAGACATGGAGGTGTTCACAACCTATGAAATCTATTTCTTTTGTTGAAACAGGATTTTAGGTCATCTAGTTGTTGTCCGTGTTTCTGTTTTTGTTAATAGTTGTTGTTGACAACTTTTCAAACAGGTAAAAATGGAAGTTTTGTGGAGTAGATGACTTCACATTGGTTTGAGCCACCTTGGATCAATGATGAAGGTAGAAGAGTTCAAACTACTTTCTATGACCATTTCAACAGAAGTTCTGCATGAAGGCAAGAAGGAAGACAGTTCTTCCTAGGAGAATCAGCACATCCAAAAAGGAAAGTAGTCAGAGACTTTGGTCTAGGCGCACTACGCAAGGCAAGTGTATGGGGACTGAAAGAAGAGGGTGTTGTTACTCTCATTTACTTCTCATATTAGTATATTAGTCTTTTGGATACCAAAAGTTCATCCAAAATGGATTTTGGATAGACTCCTAAGTTTGAGTGGTCCTCACAGAGGAAAAATGAAAGTCCAAGGAACTTCCTAGAAATAGCTTCATTGCAAAGATCTTTTCGTCCTAAATCTATTGTAACTTGAATGGAATAAAATGGACATAGGATGCAGAAGTTATCACATGCAGAAGATGCCCTATGTCTTTTGAAAAAGAGGCAAAAATCACTGAAAATGGAAAAAAAAACCCTTCAGAAGGGAAATCACATCAGAAAAAGGAAAAGGTAAGAGTTAAGCAGAGGCAGAGGAAATTCCGATCCACTGATCCAATCGATCAGATTGGAGGCAGACACATAAGTGATATCAGGACCCTAGATCTGGCAATTGCGATCATGCAATTCATTGATCGTTGATCGCCAATCATGAGATCACCAATCGCTGATGATTCAATTGACGAATCAACATCGGCGATGGAAAAAACCCTAGGCCGAGTGACATTGCGATCACCAATATTGGTAATCAGTGATCGATGACCCCCGATGCCAATAAAAGGGCTAAACTCAATAAGTTTTGAAAGCCTGATTGTATAAAATTTCAGGTCCAGGAATTCGGATTTTCACTTGTTTCCTATGTATTTGGGATTTTACCCAAAACACATATGCGATTCGATAAGCGATGAATCCAGACCTGAAGGGGTTTATAAATGCAAATTTATAATTATTCCAAGTCTTCCATAAAGCCATTTTGCGATATTTTCAGTGTTTTATGCATTTCTCAAATACAAAGGGAAACCAAAAAATGAGCGGGATTTCGGGAGGGCCCTAGCTAGTAAGTGGTTTTAGCTGGGCTCCGCCTGAGCCCATAGACTCGCTGTCACGTGGCTAGGCACCGAAGAGGGAAAACCACCCTTTTCGGGTGGGTAATCCCCATATGTATTAGCCACCCAAAATCAATAATAGTCGTTGATCAACGATTACTTACAATGACGCCCAAAGACGAATCCAAAAGGATATAAGAATTAATGACTTTTGAAGTCTGATAGACCGTGTTTGGGCGAATATTCCCATGTTTTACAGTGCTCTCTGTGTAAACAAGGAACAATTGTTTTTGGGCTTTTCAACAAAATGATGATTTCTTCTGTTATAAAATAGGTGGCCACCATCCCTGAAGGTGTTTTGCAATGATTCCTAATTCTTAGAGGGGGATTTGAGCGAACAGAGGCATGGAGCAAGAGAGCCCAGATGAGGAAATGAACAGACAACACCAATTGGCTTAAAGCCATAGAATGATAGTGATATAAGGGGGTGGTAAGATAGGAGTGAAAAAAGTGAAGTCGAAAAGATAGAGCCAGAAAGCCGAGAGCTTCAGAGCTAGGGAGAGATGGTGTTCTGAGCCAATTGCTCCTATATAAAATAGTGGAGTTGAGCCAAGAGCTTATAGAAGGACTTTGTCGTAATCCCAGAGAGCCTAGTTGTGTTGACCAGAGCTCAAGGAGATGTAGCCTAAGAGTTTTGGGTGAACTCCTCATTAAATTGTTGTTTATGTGTTTGCTTTTACCATTGCATAGTTTACTGTCATATGTATGTGTTATATCAGCATAAACAATAGATTTTAAAGTACATAAATGGTTTGGAGTAAATACCAGCATACACTTTATCTTCAAGCACATAGTATCAATCCCACATTGGTTAATCAATAAGACTTGAGAATATTTAAGCTTTCGAAGTGGGAGAGGTTATTGCAAGTTAGACAAGAAGCCTAAGTGCCCCATTTTCAGGTCACTAGCCAAATATCTCCTCAAATGTTTTCCCAAGTTTCCCCTGGGGAAACATTTCCCCAAGTAGCCCACTGACCCCGGAGCATGGAAAACATGGGGGGAGTGCTCCCTCACCCTTGGACCATGGTAAACATGGGGGGTGTGGTCCCCACCTTGGGATGCCTCCCCATGGAAATCATTACAAACATATATGTTTCATGCTTGTATGTTCTTTCTCAAGGCAGGAAATCAAATGGGAAAGCCCAAACTTGATACATCTGCTAAATGACTGGGATGAAATGGAAATACCATCATAATAATTTGGATATCAATTGTTTGAATGAAACATAAGGTGTAGATGAATGAAAACTAGGCCACTTGATGTTTTGTCCATTTGTTTGAAAAGTCAGGCAGAAGCCTACAAAAGTTGTAAAAAGATCGCTATAAGACATTAGTTACAATAAAACAATATATGTTGTTTATAAGTAAAATGCCAGAGTAACTATATAGATAAATGGAATAAGTGGAATCATATGCAAAGGGTACCCATGCTAACTTATGATTTATTTTGTTGTGTGATATTTGTTATACTATGGAGAGGCAGTGGTCTCTCTCAAACCTCAAGATGTATATGTGTTGCAAAAGCCATTCAAAGATACAAAAATAAAATTAGGTTCCTTTTTCAAATGTCCCTGCATAATGTTACATGATTACATTCACTACAAGCATGTTGACACCCAAAGCGCAAGAGATCAACTTGAATTCAAGATACTATACATACTGGTTTCTTTTTATTTGAGAAATGCAACCCATAACTTCCCTCCGTTTGACATAAAATTGCAGCAAACCAGTCATTCAACTAAGAATAAAAACCATTATGGATATTTTCTTGTTCATATTGAATGCCTAAAGGGCTAAAAAGAATTCTTAAGTCATTGCACAAGCTGACCACATGAATGGGTTATGTCAAGCTATGTAGTCACTATATCTGCACATGTACGCTTTCATAATGAGCCATAAAAGGCACAAAAATAAATTACAAAACCAAATCAAAATTGGTTGAGCATCACACCTATTTGTGTATCTGTGGAATGCCTACTGCTACTAACATCCTTGACCTTGATTAATAAATTCTAACATAGTTAAAGAAAGCATAAAAACACAAATTATTATTTGATTTTATCACCACCAATAGAAAATGTGTGATCAAGCTTTGGTCATGTAATATATGCCTTCTGAGTTCCTTATTTGTTCATCCGTTGATACAAAATTGTAATAACTTCAATTTTCTAATCAAAATTTGATTAAAATTTGATTAAATTCAACTCTCAATTATAACTCTAAGAGAAGATGCTATGTAGATTACGCAGATCTTAAAGGATGTTAAAAGAATAACATGATGTGCCATGATATTTACTCTCGTTTATCCTCCTATGACTCTAATTATTAGGCTTTTGCAATTTCTTATGATTCTTGTTCCTTCATTTATGTTGCTATTTCCTCTTCCATGGCCCTCTCAACTCTTAGTATAGGTTCATAGTCATCTGAATGAAGGTCCATGCATTCTTTGAGCAACGAAGTGACTTTGTAGCATTTTTCAACAATTTCTTATTGATTTGTCTCTCCTTCTTGAACGCAGTTCTCCCAAGCAGTGAATTGATCCATGCACTTCCTACTCTTCATAAATAAGAAAAACCCACACTCTCCCTCCTCCTCCTCTCCTCCTTATTAACCTTCATTGGGGCTTTGATCTGTTTCATGTCTACCCATTATCATCATGCCCTGTTCTCATTCATTGGGATTTTGATCTGGTTCATGCCTACCCTCTCATAGTGCCCCCTTTCCCTTCATTTTCAATTTTTTCCATTTTTTCGCTTCCCTCTATCAAAATGCCCGCTTTCGCTTCATTTGGGCTTTGATTTGATTCATAGCTACCCTATGTTAGTATACCAACCTTGGGGTTTTGATTCATTTCTTTAAGGCTTCTACTCTTTGTTTCTACCAAAGATGTTTTGTAATTTTATCATTTTGGATATAGTTTCATCTTGAATATTTATTGAATCTAAATTATTTTGTATACTTGATGTTGCTAGAGCCACCATGATGGTAATGACTATAACGAAGATGAAACAAAAATAACAGGAGGATGGGGATTAGTTTTACCTCATATGGTTCATGGTAGCAATCAAGTGAGGCTTCATTGATGGATTCACAACAAAAATAATAGGAAAACAAATATGATTTGTTTGAAAAATGCTACACCCATCACACACAGAGGACACAAGTACAAAACCCTCCTCGGTTGTCTCTTAAACCCTAAACCTCCTTCATATAAGAGTTGAAACCTAAACATATGAAATCTTTCATGTCTTTAGGGAGCATAACTTTAAAGCTGATTCAATGCAACACAAGGAAAATGGTGTACCGGGAAAATATATTTTACTTCAGGCGTCCTTTCTTTAGCAACTTGACCCTTAGAAGCAGAATGAAGATAGGAAGAAAATCCAAAGCACCATGTTCGATGTTTCTAAGAAATCATATAACCCTTCAGGGAAGGGTTTACAAAAATATAAATATAAACCTTGGTTTAAAAGGACCTTATTCTCAGAAACCATCCCATGCTTTCATGATTTGAACTCTTTAAGCTGGCCTCCCACCGTGCATGGTGAAATCCCCTTGGCCTACTACGAATTGGAAATCGATCCTTCGGTTAGTGAACTGGTTATCCAACCGGTTTCACATTCTATTATGGTTGGGAGGCTATAGAATAGAGAACTACATATGGAGTAGAAAAGGTGCAGAAAATACACTTGTTAAGATTCAAGGAAATCTGCAACTACCTGTAGTGCTCAAACATCAGCCACAACATTGAAATGTTCTCAAACCGTAGAATTATATTGGATTGATATGAGAAAATATTGCAAAGAGAAACCACAAAACCCTGGAGAAGTTTTATAGTAACATTTCGCAGTGGAAGAGGACGAGAATGAGGGTTTGGGTGACTAGCAAGGGGGAGGAAGTAGTGTCGAGCAAGAAGGGGGAGGAAGTAATGCCGACAAAGAAGTAACGTGAGCAAGGGCAGTTGACCTGTTGTGTAGAGGTCAAGGGACTTTATAATTATAAATAATTTAATAACTAATTATGTCATAAGGCGTTCCCATTTGAAATCAACTCCCCTCTAAAGGTACATGTACATTCGAGGGCCCTGTAATTAAGTGTTAGATGATTAAACTAGTTTCAACCCTCTGATTGATTCTACAAGTATTAAATTTGAATCAATTGGATGGTTGAAACTATTTTAATCATCTAACATTTAAATCAAGGACCCATGAATGTACACGTACCTTTAGAGGGTAGTTGATTTCAAATGGGAATGCCTTATGGTGTAAATATGTTTTTTAAACCCAACAAAATGGATTAATAAAATAGGTTAGTTGCTAAAGATTCAAAAACATTTAATGGAAATGAAATTATTTCTTTTCAGGTATCATCATTTATGTTTTTTTTGACTGATATTATTTTTATTGAATAGTCGTAATGAGTCGGTTCATATTGACAAATAATAACTAGCAATTGCTCCTAGAGGCGCAAAGGAACACCAAAGGGGAACATGGAAGGTAATAATCAAGTAAAATATATAGAGTTAATGATTAACGTTGAAACTAAAGCGAAATTGAAGTATTTTATATATGGCTTAGTTTGATTTAAATTCACCTTTTCCAAATAAACTCTAAAAAAATATAAACAAAAGAAAAATATACAATGAGCTATATTTTTCCTTTATTCTTATCATCCATTTCATCATTGAAACCGAAATTAAATCTTTTTTTTTTTTTTTATGTACTGTATAACTTATACCTCAACTTAAATCTTCCTTTTTCCTTTTTCCTATAGTTATCACCCAAATAATTTTAGATTAAAACAATATATAACTTATACCTTAGTTAACAAGTATAGCCCATAAAATTATAATTAATATATTATCTAATTTAATTTATTATAAATAAATTTAATTAACCTCTAAATTTATATGAATAAAACTAACACTTTCAATGTATTACTATGATAAACTTAATGCTTTGTCTTAAAAACCATTATATCTACCCTTTTGTAACAAAATATATATAACACTTCTCCGTTACACACACACACACATATATATTCCATTTTTAACCAACTATGAATATAACACTTTCCCAGTTACATATTACATATAAATCATTTGAAATTAAAATATTACATATTGTTTGAAACTATATTTTTGCTGAGATAGGAGTATGTTGTCCATAATCAGGTGATGGCCATCACTAGATTGGACTAAGTCACATCATATTGCACAACAAAGAACATGAAATCACATTTTCATTTATTCAATTATTCTTCCCATGCATATTTCCAATATAAGGACTTATCCAATTTCTCTATATTTCCCTTATGACAAAATCTTGCAAATATAGTAGAAAACAAAAAAACATAATGTTTGAAACTTTATATTTATTATATAGGAATCTAGTATCCATAATCAGTTGTTTCCCATCACTATATGAGAGTTATTTACATCAAATTTGACAACACACAGGACAAGAAATCAACTTTCATTGATATACTTGTTTTTCTCTTGCATATTTCCAATATGAGGACTTGTCCAATTTCTCTATCATTTCCATTGTGACAGTATCTTGCAAATTTTTAGAACAACCAACAATTCATTTAAGATGAAATAATGAAGTAACTTCTTACCTATTATGACTTGAAGTTCAGATGGTGTCCATGTTTGCAAAGTTAATATTTGTTTAGATAGGAATCTGATATCCATAATTAGTTGTTTCCCATCACTAGATTAGAGTTAGTCACATCAAATTTGACAACACACAAAACAAGAAATCACATTTTCATTGATATAATTGTTTTTCCCTTGCATATTTCCAATATCAGGACTTGTCCAATTTCTCTATCATTTCCATTGCGACAGTATCTTGCAAACTTCTAGAACAACAAACAACTCATTTAATATGAAATAGTGAAGTAACTTCTTACCTGTTATGACTTGAAGTTCAAATAGTATCCATGTTTGCAAAGTTAATAATCCCGAACGTTGTTGCTCTGTATTGAAATTGTTTTGTTGGTTTGTTCGTGGACTCGATAGGGAAAAAGTATTGTATTTCCCTTATTGTGGAGCAACTAGGCAAGGTTGGTCTTTTGTGGCATAAGAATTTTCCTTAGGCTTTTTCAATGGTTAATAAATATAAATTTCATCATTTTCTAATGTTTAGAACAACTAGCCCCAAAATTAGGAAACCTATATATCCGTATGCATGACACATTTTTTTGCACATAAGCTATAATCATAAACAAAGTAAACACAATGATCAATACATAAATTTAAAATTGATCTCGAGTCAGTAATACCTCATTTTGGATTCATGACATGCCATCAAATGGAAGAAAACCAAAATATTTTACCAACCTAATGAGTAAAATTGATGCATACACTATCAAGAGTTTGATTCCCAATAACTTGGTTGGGCACATAAAACTCCTTGGAAAAATAACCAATGCCCACATAAGTCTAGCCGAAAGGTATCCTAATGTGTAGAAAAACCTAGCATCATTTGGAATCATGAAGTAATGTTGGATCATACAGGCCCCTAACGCTAAGGACATTCCCAATCCAGTGAGTGTATTGAACATGCATCATGACTATTCGATGCCCGTGTAATATTTGATGTCAAATTGCCCATGGAATTCCCGTAAGACAACATTGTTAGAGTTAGAAGCAATGAGTATATCTCAAGGATTGTAACGAAGAAAACCAACATAGGAACCAACTCATTAGAAATCATGTAAAACAACACAATTCTCATGATAAATCCCCTTACAATCTAGGGGAGAAAAAATGTGCGAGTTGGGTGCTTTTCCTTCATTGTGAAGAAGGAAAGAATTCCTAATATGAAACCCAAAATCGCTATAATCACTAGTACAAAATGGCTAATTAGTCACTAAAATAACGACTAAAATTTGCATATAAATTACTATTTTTCAATCGGAGATGAGTAGTAGTTAATTTATAGTACCTTATAACGCGACCAACTTTTAGTCGTTTTTATCTTAGTCATTAATTGATTGTCTCAATTTTATCATCTAGCAGTATATTTAGTCATAAATTTAGTTATTTATTTAGCCATTAATTGCCACAATTAATGACCAAATATACAACAAAATGTATTACTATATGATCATCTGAGAAAACCAATTAATGACCAAAGAAATATGACCAAAATGTTGGTCGTGTTATAAGATATTGTAAATTAGCTACTAATAGTCATATATATGCAAATTTTAGTTGTCTTTTGAGACCAATTAATGACAAAAGTCTAAATTTTTTCCATGTTATAAGATACTATAGATTAGCTACTAATAGTCATATATATGCAAGATTTAGTTGTCATTTGTAATGAAAAATTAATCATTTGCAGTAGTCATTTATATTTTTTTGGCAGTTTCATATTCATTATATAAACGACTAATTTAGTAGTTTATATTCATTTCATTTATTTTCATCAATAATCATTATAAATGGCTAATTTACTCATATATTCATTTTATTTGTGTTCATCATTAATCAACATAGATTAATTAGTATGATTTTACGACTAAATTAAAAAAACATCATACAATGTGAATTGGTCCATCTAATATGAAAATTCAAAATTACATACGTTAGTTAAAATACTAAATAATATCAAGTGCAACTATAAATAATTTCAACCACAAAAATTATATTATATGAAATGTCGAGTATTACAATATGAGTTTCAAAATTTAACATTGGCCTGACTACAATTTACACATGAAATGTTGTTTCATGACTATAAAACATTATCATTGTGTCATCAAGTCACTGCAAGTGAATTCACCAACTATGAAGACTTGAACATCAATCTCTATGTGTGTGTCTTATGCCGTATATTGGCTTTAAGGGTACC
>APFE031261685.1:26644-47121 GCA_000404065.3 Pinus taeda
CATGGAAAAAGAGGTCAATGGTAGCCTCCCTTTCCTGGATATTCTGATTTCGAAGAAGGAGGACGGCTCTCTCTCCCACTCTGTGTTTCGTAAGAAAACACACACGGAGCAATATCTTCACGCCGATTCCCACCATTTCCCGGCTCAGAAGATGGGGGTTCTTAACACCCTAGCTACTCGTGCCCTCAGAATATCAGACAATGAAAGCCTGGATAGAGAGAGATCCCACCTCCTTGATGTCTTTGTGGAAAACGGATATTGTAGGCGCCTAGGTCGGAAAGCCTTCCTTACAGCCTCCAGGAATGCGTTTAAGAAGAAAGAGCCTAGGGAACGCCATCCTGGTGTCCATCTTCCCTACATCCAGGGAACCACAGACAAGATTGCGCGGGTCCTCAAAAGGTTTGATATTCCCTCAACCTTCAGGCCCCTCAAAACCATTTGTAATTCCCTTCGGTCGGTGAAAGATCCTGTCAACCCTATGGACATGAAGGGGGTTTATTTGATTCCTTGCTCATGTGGGACGCCCTATATAGGAGAAACAGGGCGATCCATCCAGCAAAGAATCTGTGAACATGCTGCTGACTTGAGACATGGGAGAACAAAGTCGTCAGCCTTAGCGGAGCATGTGGACAAGACAAAGCATCATGTCTGTATAGAGGAAGCCAAGGTGATTGCCAAGGTGGCTCATTTCCGTCATCGGAAGTTAAGGGAAGCTATAGAAATTGAAAAAAGGCCTATCAATCTCAACAGAGATGATGGCTGGAAGGTAAGTAGGTGTTGGATCCCCGCCCTTTCGTCCTAGTGTTTTTTCCCCCCTCTGCCCCCCCCGCCCTTTGTTCTTTTGTTTCGTTCCCCCTGATCCCGTCTGATTCTTCCTCTTCCGCCTTGAGCTGAGTTTCCTTGTGATTTTCTCTGGTCCTTTGCCTCCTATCTTTCTTTGGAGCTCTTCCAGGTTGCTTCTCTTCCGTAGGGTTCTTATTTATTCTCCTCTTTTATATATTAAGATAGATGTCTATTAGATTCCCCTTTATATGTTAAAGAGTACTATTATGGATATTCTACTTATAGATTCATGCTTATATTTAAATATATAAAATCTCAGTTATTATTCTTACCTAGTTAAATATGCCTCCTCAAGGTCATTATTATAGCATAACTAATTATTATGGAGTCTAGGTTCTAATTTATTTTTATTTACATTTATATTCATATTCCTATCTTGATTCATTTTGTTAGTTTCATAATCCATTAGTATTTAGCAGTTAATTACTATTTACTCTAGGTTCTAATTTATTTTTATTTACATTTGTATTCATATTCCTATCTTGATTCATTTTGTTAGTTTCATAATCCATTAGTATTTAGTAGTTAATTACTATTTACTCTAGGTTCTAATTTCATTTATTTTATTTACAATGATATTTTTACTCTTACCTATATTACAATTTACTTCTACCATAAGCATGATATATCTTGATATCTTTTAACATCTTGGCATTAGTCATCTATTTAAATTAATATATATATATATTAATATTTATATATAATTAGATATATATTATATTATTAGTATTTTTGATTATAAATATATTATTATTAAGATTGAGAATTTTTCCCACTTCACAATAGTACTGAGTATTACATATTAAGCAATTTTATAATGAGAAAATCATAAACAAATTAACTTTACCTGAAGGGTTAGTAATTCACTTCGTGTACCGTAAAAAACTTAAGTATATTTTAGTAAATAAATTAACAAATGAATAATTTGCAGCTCTTCGCTTACCTTATATTGATTGATTTCTTTATAATATTATTATTAATCTTGACCATAAAAGTAGACTATTAAGTAATTCGATAACCTTTACAATTAATATATTTATGATGCTATTTCACCTATCTTTACTTTTTATATAGATAGGATTATATATTATTAAATCCTAGTACTATAAAATAAAAATAATTATAGAAATAAAAAATAAAAAAAAATATGTTACATTTATTAATTTAATCTTGACCTGGACCTTGAAGTCTAAATTAGCTGTTAGGTAGCCGTTAGAGTCTCTGCTCAGTCTATTTAACATGCTAAGCCAGATTTGTGTCTTCAACTCGTCCTGATGATGAACCACACTAGTTGGTTCGAAACGCGTCGACAAAGATCTGTCCTATGTGATTTACGCCGAAGCTCTTCTTATAAATATGATGGATCACAGAAGCCTCAATTCTACTATCATGATCCAGTTTTACCTTGAAGTTTCTTCCCATTTCTTAAGTGAATGTAGTATTGCCAATGTTTCTTTCTCATCAACATATTTCTTGAGATGTAGCCATAAAAATACCCAATCGCCTACATCAAAAATTCTTTCACTGAGATGTTGATCTGCCTCTTGTTTCATTCGATTTGTACCAAAGTGGCATTATCCTTTAAAAGTTGGAGAACTTGTTGTTGATGCTTGATTTGATCTTTCACTACTTGAACCTTTTTCGTCTTGATATGTACTTCTATTTTGAGAGTTTGAGTGGTAATTACTTCAAATGCATTACAAGATATGGTCGGATTCATTTCTTGATGCTCGATGTGATCTTTCACTTCTTGAACATTTTTGTTCTTTATATGTCCTTCTATATTGATAGTTTGAGGAGTTGTAATTCCAGCCAATGCATTACAAGATATGTTAGGATTTATTTCTTCTTTGTCGTTGTGATATTTCACTTCTTGAACCCTTTTCTTCTTGATATGTCCTTCTATCATGAGAGTTTTAGGAGTGCTAATTATTTCCAATTCTTTACAAGATATGGTCAGATTCATTTCTTATTTCTCTAGGGTTCGTTCCCGATGTATATCCTCTTCTTTTTATGTTTCTTGATCCTTTTCTTCCTCCTCTTGATAATCTATGTAAAATAATTTCTTCTCAGCACACTTATGACCTTTAGTGTATTTTCTATCACAATTGTAACAAAACCCTTTTTCTCTTTTTTCTTCCAATTGTTGTGGTGTAAACATTGTAGGTTGTGGAAGGCTAGGAGAAAAAACACTTCCATATTTATAAGCATCAGTGGTGGGATTCTTTGTTTCCATAATTTCACTTTCAAATTTTCTTGCCAACCTGAAAGCCTTCTCCAATGAATCAGGTTCCCAAAGATGAACCCCATGTTGGATGTTATCCTTTAAAGTCCCTATGAAGACATCAATCCTTTTCTTCTTTGGAATACCATTTACCCTTGTATTCAATTTTTTGAAATCCTCAATATGCTCTGCCATTGAACCCTTTTGTTTGAGATTTATCAATTGGCTAAAGAAGGTGTTACTCTTTGTATCCTCATAATGTGATATCATTTCTTCCATGAAAATTGACGAAGTGACAAGTGCTCTACAAGAACACAACCCTTTATACCATAAAAATTGATTCGGTTCTAAATATGAATATGCAATATGTACCTTTTTTAATAGTTTCACCTCATGTAGATCAAAATATTGCTTCATCTATAGTATCCAGTTTATCGGATCCTTGCCATCAAACTTCTTCATATTTCCTTTTCTTGATTTTAGGAGTTCAATCTTGAAAAGACTATAACACTGTAATTTCAGATCTCCATGTTCTTGAATTTCATCTTCTAGTATCTCTCTAAGTCCTCTTTCTAACCCCAAAATTTTGATCAATATTGGATTCTTTAAGGAAGCGTTATGTCAAATCTCCCACCATGACCTGATTATAGATTGGTTCAGTAGGTCGAACTTGTATGGACTTCCGCGTGTCATTGTTTCAATCTTAGCACCTAAAACCGATACAAAGATAACTACAGTCCGTCATCATTCTACAACTTCTTACGAAATTTCAATTCAATGCTAAGAGAGAAAGTTATGATGATTTTCCCGAGGTCACCTATTTATGATGTAATTTGGGAGCCTGCAGAAACCCTAAATGTCTCATATTATATCTTTGAAAATATAGTGATACAAGATCTGAAATTTGGACCTGAGCTTCACCAAGATTTTGGTTCCAATGGGTTTTAATTTCAGAGTCTAAACCTTCGTAGAACAAATATTATAGCAAAACGTTCACAATGACCTATTTGAGATGAAATTCTAAAGCTTGCAAAAACCCTAACTTCCTAAGATCACATCTCTGAAAATATTGCGAGACAAGATCACAAATTCAGATGCATGGTTTAAACCAATTTCTTCTCGAATGGGTTTTTGTTTTAGCTTGTGAAACTTCATAGCGAAAATGTTATAGCGAAAATGCCACGATGACTTGTTTGGAGCAGCGAAACCCTAAAGTCCACAGCTTTGATACCAAATGTTATGAAATAAACTCACAAAAGGATAGAAAAGATAGATGAATGCATTAGAAATAAGCCTTTTCAAGGGGGCAACCTCTTTTACATTACACAAATGAGCAATTCTTGGATGATACAAATGATAAGACCTCCTTTCTATATATAGGAGTCTAAGAGGTGATAATATAATCAAAGTTAGCATAACAATAATAATCTAAGGGCACACTAATAACAATAGTGGGCTTCTATGGGGCACAATAATAACAATATGGGGACTACAGGGGCACACAAATATAATTAGGGGGTTGTACTTATAACAATAAGGGGTTACACTAGTAGTATAGGGACCTAACACTAGTAGTGTGAAATCCATTGTTCGAAGTGTGGCTATTGAAGGGAAATTTCTTGAATACTTTTGAAAATTAACATACAAGTAATTTATAAAAGCATGGAATTTCATTGTCAATCAAATGTCAAACCGGATAACAATTTAAGAGATAACCCGGAATGACAATTCGAAATAGAAAGGACATATTGGAGAAATGTTCAAAACTCATTGGGAACATCCTAATCCTACAAGTTGCTCATCTAGAGAAACCAAACATGTTACCTTGCTTAGGAAACTGTTGTGTTGTACAACAACCCCCCATTTCTAAAAAGCTTTTACACCAAAATTTTTAATAAGAAATGGGTCACTTTTTAATAATCTGAGTGAGATTTGTGATTTGATAAATAAAACTAGTATTGACCTCCTTATAAGAAAATTTTTTATCAAAAGGCCCAATGTAATTGATTCATTCTATAAAACCTTTTGAATAAAGTATAAAGTGTTCCTTTGTAAAACATCATAAATAATTCTACATTGCGATAAAGTGATCAGAGATCACGTATCGCAATGACAAAGGGATACACCTAAAAAAGTCCTCAACAAATCCTTCGATCTGATAAAGGTAATCGCAATCGGCAATCAGAGGTGTCATATGACAAAGAGCTAGAAGACAAGTTGAACTCCCGATTGCGATCAATAAATAAGGTGTGAATATCAAGAAGAAAACATTCATGAAAATGGTTTCCATGCATAAGTCTTTTAAAGTTATTGAATCTAGGCTTCTATGATACCTGTCAAATTTGAGAGAAGATTCTTCGGTGAAAATCACATTGAGATGCTTTTGTCGACACGTTTCGAACCAACCAGTGTGGTTTATCATCAAGACAAGTTGAATGAACAGATCTCACTTTGCATATTAAATAGACAGAGCAGAATATCCAACAGCTATATTTCTTGACCAGGTAACGACTATAATGACTAACGGCTAAATTTGACTCGGGAATGGTTAGTTTGATTAGGGGTATAACCTTTATTTAATTAAATAAGCTAATTTAGTTGGTTATATTCTTATTAAATAAAAGTAAATGGACCATCTAATAAACTTATAATTATAAATATAATTTAAAATAATCAAAAAGCTAAATTATAAAAATAAATTAATAAGAAATTATTAAATTAATTAATTTAAATTAATAGTTAGTTGTCAAGGTTATCATATATATAAGTAATAGAGTAATTAGTAGTTTGTTGTAAAAGTTATTTATATAAATATTAGAGCAATATATAATTAGTTAGTTATATTTTTATTAGAATATAAGTTAAAGGGACTATTTCATACACTTACACTTATATTTATATATTAATAAAAAAAAATTAATTTTAAATTAATAGTTATTAATAAAGGCTATTAAATATATAAATGATCCAAACTCATAAGAATGTTCTAATAATTTTAATTTATTATTAAAATTATTAAATAATAATTTAATATTTTAAACTAAATTAACTATAAAATAAATTAATTATAAATTAATAGTTATTAATAAAGGTTATTAAATATATAAATGTTAGAGTGATTTAAGGGTTAGAAAGAATATTTTAATATTTAAAATTAATTAATAGTTTATTTAACGGTTAAAGATTAGCTTCAAGCCCCGGATGCGGGTGACGAGACAGTTGTCAGCGAAGAGCCACAGGGAAGCCATGTGCCACCCCGTGCCCAAGCTCTGCATTAAATTCTCACCTTGCCATGGAATTACAACTCAGGGGAGGCGAAAGACATTCAATGCGGGTTATGTCACCATGGCGAGTTTGTAGACTGCAGCTACGGCGATTTTGGTTGATTTTAAGGGAGGTCGACAGGATCATGGTGCACAGACGTTCATCTGCTGCATCCTAGTCCAGGTATCAAGTTCAGTGGGAAACGTTTACAGGATTAACTTTGATTGTTGTGTGGGCACCGTTTGAAGGAGGCTCTGGATTGTGGGGCGTAGTGCCATCACTGCACTTGCATCCATATCTGCCCCTATAGCCATGTTTCATCGAAGAGGACCAGCTCGTGGAAGGCCATCTCGCCCTCCAGCTGATCGACCACAGGTTCAATGCTGTCACTGCCATTCCCACAAAGGAATTCAGGCCACCCCCATTCAGGCCAGCCAGATCCTGGACTCAGGCGATTTTTAGGCGGAGCCAGCCCCTGCTCCAGCATTCGGGTCTGCCATCTTCTCTTCTGGCAGCACGCGGGACAGGCCACGCATCAATGCCCACATTTCAGTCCTTTTTCTCGAAGAACCTCAGGATGAAGATGAAGGCACAAGCAGCATGGGAAAAACCCCAGTGGGAGGCCAGGGGGCGGAAGAACAGACACCAGTGGCGGCAACTGGGCAGGCTCCAAAAAGCCCTCTGGCCCAGGAAGCCATGACCTCCAAGGAAGAAGCTGAGGAGGACTGGGAAGCTCTATAGGAGAAACATGGCTGGTGCGAAGTGGTTGAGGAAAAGCCCCCAGAATAGCCCTCAGCTAGACCACCTCTTCCTCACCCAGCGTTGTTCAGGTTTTGTTCTGGTTCTCTCTGGTTCTGACTCTGTCTTTGGCTATGTTTTTGTCCTATTGAGTCCAGGTTCTATTAGTCTAATGCCCCATTGCAGGATGTTTATGTTTTGCTCTCATGCCCCTGCGTGGGTAGTTCTAGTCAGTTTTTGTGCCCCTGCATGGGCGGTCCAAGGTAGCATTTGCGCCCCTACGTGGGTGGTTCAAGGTAGTTATCGAGCCCCTGCATGGGTGGTTTAAGGCAGCTTTCGTGCCCCTGCGTGGATGGTTCTGGAATTGTCGAGGTTTTTTCTATTCTTCAACGATTAATTGCCGATGTCTTAGCACAGTAGTAAGGCCCCTGTGTGGGCATGTTTTTTTCTGTAAAAGTCAAGCCCACAGCGCCACTGATGGCCTTGGGCACAATGTCATCCTGGATGTAAATTACCCACTGTACATAATATAATAGATAGTTTTACAGAGAAAAAAAAAAAAGATTAGCTTCAAGATTATTTTCCTTATGTTATTAGAATCATAAGTTAAGTGCTATTAAAATACCTCAAACTATATCAACCACACCTCAAAGAACCAAGGGCCCAAGATATGGGGAACAAGGGGAAACAAACTTAGAAGACAACAAGATCAAGATAAACCTAGGGAGGGGAAGAAAGGAAGAAAATGACTAGGAGGAGAGGGCTGGACCCAGCAACTACTAATCTTCCAACCATCTTCTCTATTGAGATTTTTCGGCCTTTTTTCAATCTCAAGGGCTTCCCTAAATTTCCAGTGATGGAATTGCGAAACTCTAGCAATAACACTAGCCTCTTCGATACAGACATGATAATTGGTTTTCTCCATATGCTCTGCTAAAGCATAAGACTTGGTTCTCCTATGCTTAAGGTCAGCTGCATGCTCACTAATCCTTTGATTAATGGAGCGATTAGTCTCTCCAATATAGGGGGTCCCACAGGAACAAAGAATAATATATACCCCTTTCATGTCCTTAGGGTCGATAGGATCCTTCACAAGTATGAGGGACTTATGAATGATGTTACGTGGTCTAAAGGTCGAGGCAACATTATGCTTCTTAAGGATCTTCATAATCCTATCAGTGGTCCCCTAAACAAATGGGAGATGGACACCAAGAATCCGTTCCTTCGGTTCTCTTCTAGATAACAAATTCTTAGCTACTTTTAAAGTTAATGAATCAAACCAATTTAACGACAACATACCCCGCCCTATTATAATATCACTTTATCACAATCAGAGATATTTGTTGCAAGTGATGAAGCCTTACCCTTTTGAAACTCTTGATTGTGATTTGCAATTTATCGTCGATCATCGATCAAGGAAAGCTAAAGGCATGGTTGAGATAATCATTCATATATGAACGATGTGACATGTATTTATGGTATTTATTCATTCTGATTGGTAGCTTGAATGGTTATTAATTGCACAGTTAAAGAGTAAATCCTTCAAGGATTTCACTCGTGGTGGTTCTTAATTGCATCTGACTTATCATATGTTAATTGCCTTAATTATGTTCATTTCCGTATTGGCTTTTAGCGGCAATATCTCTGTGTTATGGCTTGTTATTGTCTGTGCAGATTTTATTTGAACTCATGAATCCCGAGAAGATGGGAAATAAATCTAAGAAGGCCAAGGCAACTCCTGTAGCTAAAGAACCAGAACCGAGCAAGAAGGGACTAATATCAGATACAACATGTCTCGGTTTGGGAAACGCGAGCTAGGAAAGTATCTAAAACTTGATAGAAGTAGAGGAGCCTGAAGAATTGGAAGAGGAAGCCACAACTAATTCCAACAACAAATAAGAAAGAACTCTCAAAGAATTGGACTATTCATACCTTCATAGGATAGTAGCACGGGCCAAAAATTTACCATACATTGATGTGGTTATATGGGTCGTTAAGAAAATCCCAACTTCAGACAGAACATTTTCCACAGCTGATGGAAGAATATTTGGGTCATTTAAAACTCAATATCTCGGGAAAATGTACCATCTCTCTCCACCCAAGAAGCAGTATAACAAGGCATTCTTGGAAGCATTTGCAAAATAAAATGACATGGAATCAGACCCAATTAGACACTGGAGGCATTTCCAAGAGAAACATAAATACGAGTCATCAGGTAAGTATTTTGTTGACTCATTAGCTTCTCCTTATTGCTATGTTGGTGCTATGATGTGTAGAATATGGGGACAACATGATTCTACAAGATTTACTATAGATATGGTCCTGTTAATGGAAGCTGAAATTCATGATTATGTTTTGGATTGGGAAAATATTCTATCTGATAGAATAGCCATTGAGATACTAGAATTTAGAAGGAAAACATATGCAACTTCCCAAACCATTTCTCCTTTTTACTACAGTCCATATATTCTTGACATCATTTGTTTTAATTCTAAATACCCTGTACTTGGATGGAAGTGGACTTCCCAAGATCCTAATCCTATTGATATCTATCACAAACAGTTGTGGAAGGCCCACTATAAGAATAACTTGTATAGAATTTGCAATGGTTTTGTCCTACCTGTATACAATTCTATTTTCAATAAGCCTGCCCATAGGATATCTTAGGAAGCAGCAATTGACCTAACAATAGTGGGTAGCTGGTTCAGAGAGGAGAAATTCACTTATGTAAGGCTTTTTGGCAGTCTTACCAAACTTCATGTTCTTCCTCTATATGTTCCTGATAAACTGTTAACTCAAGAGTTAGCATACCAGGTAACAGTTGAAGGAACGTCAAAAACCCCGAGGGATTCCAAGAAACATATGTGGCTTGCATTCCCCCTTCGGTGTGGCATTTTTACCTTACATGATTATAAACATGAGGAGAAAGAGGCAGAGAAGATTTAGATGCTAAATCTTGCAACCATCCCAAATAGGAAATATGACCCAAGGAAGGTTGCCTATAATGTTACTTCTCAAGCTAAAAGTACCAGACTTGATCATGAAGAAGATGACTTTGATGATTTGTTTGCTTCAGTCGAATATTTTATCGGGTTAAAGGATTGGCTAGTATTAGATATGGAGAAGAGGGACCAGAAAAATTCAATAGGCGTAGAGCCCAGAGGTTGCAAACTTTTCTTTTGGATCTATTAGCTACAACCCCAACAATTCAGCCACAGAGTCAAAGTAAATAGCAAGCTACCAATAACACTCCTCTAGTGGAGAAGGTTCCTGAAAAGGAAAAGTTGCCAGAGTAGGAGCAAAGACAAGAAACAAGTAGCAGACCCCTTGATTCAAACATTTATGTTGATCTTAAACTAATCAAGGAATGGCAGTAATTTGACTCCATCATTAGTAACACTGAAAGCATTCAAGGATTCAGTACACCTGAGGTGACCACCACTTAGAAGTCAGTGATCAACACAATTCTGACTGAAGGAACAAGCAGCCCATCCATGATCCATAAGGACTTAGAAATAATCCCTGAAAATCCCTCTAATGAGATTTTTTTACACATAGAAGAGATACCACCATTAGATGTCTTCTATAGCCCTAAGCATAGGGTTGTAATCAAAAGACAAAGGTAAAAGAGGAAAATTGATCATTCTCCTCTTATGACTTCACAAACAGAGATGATAAATGTGGTATGGAGAGGAAGTTAATCCTTCTGATGATGTCACCAAAATTTCTCATTATGTTGGAGATTCCATAGCGGTCACAATGGATAAAGCATTGGAGGTCAGTAATTTACTAAAAGAAAAGGACCAAGCAATCAGTTTGCTAGAAGCATAGTCACAGGAGAAACAACAAAAGATAGAATAGTTGGAACACCAACTAGCAGTCTAGAAGTAGTTAAATGACCAATTGAATGAGCAATTGCTCAAAGAAAAGCAAAGGATTGATGAGAAAGAAATTCATAAGCAACAGGGGTTATCCCAAGCATTGAGTAAGTTGCAATTATTAAATGAACAGCTGAGTAAATTGAAGGAAGAACAAATCGATCAACTAGCAATTCATATAGAAACATTCAAGGAATATTCCCAAGTGGGAGAATTCTGATCGGAGGCTCTACAAATTACGAAGGCATTGTCTAGTCAGTTGAGCCTATTATGTCAAAATATCTCACTGGTTCTTCCTCTGTGTGAAATTCCATTATCCATGGTTAAGAAATCAGTAGATGCGAGACTGGACTTGGAAAAAGTAGATGAAATATTAACAAATTTTCTCTCCTGGAAAGAATCTAAAGAAGGAAAAGCTGCTAATCTACCACAAATCCCAGAATCACATAAAGAAATTCTATTTACTGAATGGTAATATTAGCTAATGAATGCTAAAGGAGCATCACCAAGATGAAAATTGGCAACAAACAACCTAGTTGAATTAATTAATAATAGTGTTTAATTATCAATTTAATAACAGATTGTTCTACAGGAAAACATCCATCAGTAAAAGCATTAGAACAGATGTGGAAACAAGAATTGGAGCAGAGGGAAAAATTGATTGTAGGTATTCAAAGTTTAATATGGGAAACCTTTTGGGTTTTCCTTGTCAAACCATATAGTTATCGGACAACAATGAAGTGCCTCGCTGATGCAATTGGCCACATGATTTCCAAACTTAATGATGCCACACACACTGCTTAGTTACACTCGCACATGAGCCATCCACCAGAACTTCAGCCAATGCTCGCCATTTGTTAGCTCCAATCACAAGATGATCAGCCAATACAGTGAACCATTTTTGACTGACTGCAACATGCCTATTTCAAGATGATTTTCACATTTTTGTGATTTGGTTATACTATCGCATAGCATATTTATTTCATGTTTTGTTAGTTTAAGTTGTATTTATACACCCTTTCATGTTTTTAGAAAGGGTCCTCAAATTTTTGTATTAAGACTTGGATCAGAAGTTACCCTACTGTGCTTCTGATATATTTATTTTTATAAAAACTGGACGTGAATTCTTAGTTGTGATAAAGAATGCTTTTATATGATGTGCACTATTGCTTCTTGTGAAAGTATTTCCAAGTTAAAAGGCAGGATCTAAATGCAAGTCATATTGGAGGAGACTCAAATGCATACGGTACTACTATTTGTGTTTTTTCTTCATGCTTTTATGTGAATCAACATTTACTTATTTTTCTATTCTTGATATATGTATATGTTCTTACAACAATTCTTTGACTTATCACTATTGAATGTTTAAGAGTTGTTATATATGATATATATGTGTGTCAGTAATATATAACTATTAGTGTCATAATGTTTTAATTATTACTTTGTTCAATTACTTTAACAAAGTAATTATCATATGAATGAATATTTTCATTTATGAGTAAGTCATCTATATGTTTACTTGCCAATAAGAACCATTACAAAATGCACTAGGAGAAAGACTTCCCGAGATAGATTAGTTACTTTTATATTGTTTCATTTTAGAATAGATCATTTATGATTTCCATTGGATATTAAAAAATCGACCACTTATCCATCCCACTTATATATCATTGGGAAACTGGTCCCATTATATGCAGTCAGAGCCGCCACACCAAACAGAAAATGAGTTACTTTAAGGTTTGGACCAGGTGGTTTTCCCTGATGTTGATGCAATGATTTTCGAGGCATGAACATTTTTGGCACTAGAAGGAGGGTATGAAATATGAATGGCAAGAAAATATAAATCTATAATCCATTCTGAGAGTAAATATCCCTCCACCTCACCTCCGACTTCTCCCTTGCATGCTAAATCTCCAGTTTCTAAGCGAGAAGTTGAGGAAACAACAACCACTAATCAACCCCAAAACATCTCAGATAAATCAACTCTAGAATCTCCTGAAGTACAGTCTCTAATTCACAAACTTGAATGATTCTCAATATCACCACAAAAATCTAAGTTATCTCAAGGCAGTGTGACTTCACAATTCATTCCTTCTCATCCCCTTACCAGAGTTCAGAGTGAAAAGCTTGGTATTGAAACTATTGAATTACCTTTTCCTAAAAGAAAAAGAGCAAGGAAGACTACTGAAAGGTCTGATAGTGAAACTTTCTCATCGTCATCGTCCATTTCGTCCTCTCCATTGCAAAGTCAACCATCCACTCCTCCACTCCAGATTGTCATTCAACAGGGTACTGGAACTTCAACATCTACTTCTAAACCATTTGGAACTTTAATATCCTCTCCTCCTCAACCATCTGCAACTTCATCTGCACTATAATCCATTAGTAGCTCAACAATGGCACAGAACCCATGAAACAATCCTGATGCAATCACAATGCCTACACCTTTGAACCAATTTCCAGCTCATCCTGAGAAATGGTTGCCAAAATTCAACCCAGATGTAGGCATACAGGCAGATGAACACATAAACAACTTTATGCTGCCATTCAATTTAAAAGGAGTTACTAAAGAAGACGTGGTTGTCAGAATTTTCCCGCATACCATACAAGCATCAGCGAGGTCTTGGTATTTTTCATTACCATCAGGATCCATTACTAGTTGGAATATTTTCCAAGAGTAGTTCTTAACTAAATTTGGTTAAGACAGGTCCACAGCAATGTTAATCAATGATCTCTCAAATCTTAAAATGGAATGTAAAGAGCCTATAAAAGAGTTTAATTCATGATTTAATAAAATCTTAAATAGGATTCCCACTGGATCAAAAACTAGTGAAGAGGTTAGAAGTGAATGGTACATATTAGCCTTACATTCAAACATGGCTATCTTTGTGGATAGAGCTACAAAGACTACTTTAGTAGAGAATATCAAAGAGGCAATTGCTGTTGAAAAACGTATCATCGCCTTAGAAAAGAAAGCTATTCTTTAGGATAGAAAATCTAAAAAATTTACCTTCAAAGATGATTCGTAAAGAAAATGGCTAAAGATCCATACGATATGGAAGGTCTCCAAAAGGTTCTAAAAACTATGTCAAATGAAATGGTAGAAATTAAGAAACAAGTAGCTGAGACCTCAACTAAGAATCCATTTAAAAAATTTAAGAAGCCAAAATCAAAACCCCCTAATGCTATATCCAACGTAGAGTTAGAACCCGAGAATAGTGAAGAATAAGATACAGTCTTATAATTCGAAGAAACTGAAGAAGAGGAAGATGTGGAATGTCATGGGATGTGGGACTTCATTTTGCCCAATTCTGATACTGAAAATGAACAGGAAGCTTTTCCAGTAAGTACCAGGAGTAAAGGAACTCCTGAGCCCGTTCAAGCTACTCAAAAGAAAAGGAACATGGGTACTACCACTAAAGAAAGGGTTCCCACAAAGAAGTCTACAACGATGCCTATTCAAAATCAACCATCAACTCCCAATCCACGTTCATCATCTAAAACATTAGTAGTTGTAGACTCTATGGATTACAACATCATTGAAGACATGAAGAAAACGAGTGCAAATATCACTATGTTTGAGCTTAATAAGCTTAAACATCAACAAAAATTGCTGCTTAATGAATTAAATGCAGTGCCTTCTTCTCCTCTTCCAAATGTTGTATTGTCCAAAGATGTTAATCAGACAGTTAACCCCCTAGCTATAGAGTAGAAGCTACTGATACTATTTTAATCGGAGATAGATCAAATTCCCATACTCCTCATTTTCTCTTGACCTACGATATTTATAATAGAAATCTGCACAATTACTTGATAGACTCAGGGGCTTCATCGAATATAATGTCAGCTTCAGTTTGTTCTAAACTAAATATTGAACCCCAAAAGTCTGCAGTGCATATTGTCCAGTTGGATAGAACCAAGGCTCAAGTATCGGGAGAAATCAACTCAATTACCTTTAGGTTATCAGCTGATCCAATAGTGGTTTAGAGAATTGATATATTAATTACTGATATTCCTGAGTTTTATGGTTTGATTTTAACCAGAGACTAGTCTAAGAAACTTCATGGTTATGTTTCTACCGATTGGTCTCACATGTGGCTTTCTTATAAAGGAAAGCCAAATCAGATCAAGATTGATCGTGAAAATCATATGACTCATATTGTAACATAGTTTGAACAATAAAACTAGCCTATATCATTCAACAATAATATTCTAGGTAACTACTCATCTGAATCATTCTTTGGTAATTTTAGTGCTCAATCATCACCTTTCTCAGTTAATAGTTTCAGATCTCAAATTGAAATTTTTTTCCAAATAGATACATCAAGGTGTGTTAAAATTGTTGAGGAAGTTGTAAATAAAATTGCAGATAAACCTTTATTTTGGTCATTATATTTTGATGGGTCTAAATCTAATGAAGGTGCGGGAGCAATATGTATTTTAGTTAGTCTTGAAGGAGAAAAGACTATGCTATCATGTAGATTAGAATTTGAATGCACAAATAATACTGCTGAATATGAAGCCTTGATTCAAGGACTTTACAAAACAATAGGTCTTTAGGTACAATATTTGAAAGTGTTAGGTGACTCTGAAACTGTTATAAAACAAGTCAGAAATACTATACATTGCCTTTCTAGTCACCTTAAACATTATCAATCCTTGGTACAAGACCTTGTATTTCATTTTCTAGCATTTAATATTTCTCCCATTCCTAGACCTCAAAATGAAGCAAAAGATTTACTAGCCAATGTTACTTTTAAGCTACTTCTATCTGAATATTACAGTCCCGATAGATTTTCAATAGAGTTAATTTTCAGACCATCGGTTCCCAATAATGTCACTAATTGGCGAGTATTCAATCATGACATTGACATTTTAAATTTCTTAACTTTTAATAAATCCTATGATGATCAAATTATTGATGAAATTGAGCATGATCTTCAAATGAAGAAAAAACATGAAGAAAATTCAATACCTAAACCAATGGTCAATCTTGAAGACCTTTATGATATCAAAGATAGGTTTAAATAGGTTACTAATTCAAAGCTTCAAATTTCTACTTTAATATTTGAATTAATAAATCTTGGCACAAAGGCCAAGCCAAAAAATATCAATCAGGGATTAGGACTTAGTTCTGAAGAAAGATTAGCATTTATCAAATTATTGAATAGATATACAAATGTATTCGCTTCAAATTATGATGACTTGAAAACATATGATACTTCTATCATACAACATACTATTCCAATGATATCTGAAGAAAAACCAGTACAACAAAAATTAAGGAAAATTCATCCAAACCTTGAAAGTCAGATAAAAGCTAAGTTAAGCAAAATTTTGAAGGCTAAGATAATTTTTCTTATTAGACATTCAAATTGGGTGTCCAAATTGGTGCTGGTGAGAAAGAAGAATGGTGACATTAGAATTTGCATTGATTTGAGAAATCTTAATAAGGCAAGTCAAAAAGATAACCTCCCACTACCAACAATGGAACAAACTTTGCATCCAGTAGTTGGTTCTAAATTAATGTCTTTCTTAGATGTTTTTTTAGGGTATAACCAAATTTTGGTGCACCCCGATGACAAATTCAAGACTACTTTTAGGACTAAATGGGGAACTTATGCCTATCAAAAAATGCCTTTCGGTTTAATTAATGCTGGAGTTACCTTCCATAGAGCAATGGATATAGCATTCAAAGGTCTGATTAATAAATCAGTAGTTGTCTATTTGGATGACATTACTGTCTTCTCTAAGAAAAGAGCAAATCATTTACATGATTTGAAACAAATATTTGAATGTTGTAAAAGGTCTGGGATTTCACTCAATCCTAAGAAATCATTTTTTTCTCTTGACCAAGGTAAACTCTTGGGGTTCATTGTTTTAAAAGATGGTATTTATATTGATCCATATAGAATCAAAAAGATTTTTGATATTCCATTTCCACATAATAAAAAATCAATGCAATCATTTTTAGGTAAAAAAAAAATTGTAAAAAAATTTGTTCCAGATTTTTCACAAAGTGTTTTACCATTACAAATCATGATCAAGAAAAACTCAGTGTTTAAATGGGGACACATAGAAATGGAATCTTTTGATTCTATCAGGCAAGCAATCATAAATGCTCCTTCATTGAACACTGCCAATTTTTCAAATCATTTTATTTTATATACTCTAGCATCTGATTCATCCTATGTAGCAGTATTGACACAAATCAATGATCAAAACTCGAAATCACCAATCTCATTTTATAGTTCAAATATTTAAGGTGTTGAGCTTAATTACTCTGAAGTTGAAAAGCAAGCCTTTGATGTATTCAAAGCCATTAAACACTTTAGGCCCTTTCTCTTAAAAGCTCACACAAAAGTAATAGTCCCTTTTTCAACAGTAAGATAGTTACTAGTGCAAAGGGAATTGCGAGAAAAAAGGGTAAATTGGGTTATGGCATTACAAGAATACGATTTGGACATTAGACCAGAAGATATTGTCAAAGGCCAAGGTTTTTGCAGGTTGTTAGTGGGAGCTTCTAATATTCAAGAACATGAAGGTACCAACAATATTGAAGAAATCAAGGAGATAAGTACCATCAATCCTGAATCCCAATATGCAAATTTGATATTTTATTTGAAAAATGGATATGCTACTTCTAATATTTCCTATAAAAATAAACGTGTCATGAGACTTAAAGCAAAAGACTTCATGATTGTTGATGATGTGTTGTTTAGGTGGAATTATGATTCGATTTTGTTAAGATGCTTAGAAAAGCTTGAAGCACAAAAGGTCTTGTAGGAATTACATGATGGTCTAGTAGGAGGACATTTTGGAGCTGATAAAACAACTCACAAAATTATCCATGTTGGGTATTATTGGCCCACCTTATTTAAAGATACTCATGAGCATGTAAGGAATTGCAAAGCATGTTAAATTGCTAGTGGAAGACAAAGAAAGCCATATTTTCTTTTGCAACCAGTCAACATTGAGCAACCCTTTGAACAATGGGGATTGGATATCATTGGAGAAATTATTCCACATTCATTCAAACAACACAAGTACATCCTTATAGCTACGTATTACTTTACTAAGTGGGTAGAAGCAATTCCTTTGAAGACAACAAACTCTGAGGTAATCATTGAATTCATAGACCACTTCACCATTACCAGGTATGGTGTCTCAAATGCTCTTATTTTTGATAATGCATCTTATTTCTCTGGTAATTCCATACATGAATTTGCTATCAAAAGAGGATTCAAATTGAAATATTCTGCAAACTACTACCCTCAGGGAAATGGTTTAGCAGAATCCACCAATAAAAATCTTATCAAAATCATTAAGAAAACGATTGATCAGAATCATAAGAATTGGCATAAGTCTTTGATATTTTCATTATGGGCAGACTATATAACACAGAAGGCCTCAAGAGGCACTTCTCCATTTAATCTGGTGTATGGAAAGGAGGTTGTCATACCAGAAAACTTAATGCTTCCATTACTAGCCTTAGTGCATTTTATTGAAGAAAATCCCTCATCTTCTATCCAATTGAGACATAATCAGATCCTTAACATAGAAGAAGAAAGGGAGAAAGCCCAAACTACACATGTGAAGCATCAACAAATTATTAAGTCTTCTTTTGATATAACTTCCACTAGCCCAAAACTTTTACAAGTTGGTGATATTGTTCTGAAATGGGACAAATCCTATGAGGATAAAGGAAAACACACTAAATTTTAGAAAATGTGGCTCGAACCATTTCAAATCAACGAAAAGATAGGCCCATCAACATTCATATTGCAAGATCTATCAGGAAAGAGAGATTTTATTCCTGTCGATGGGCTTATTTTGAAATAATTCTTCATTTGAGGAGGTAAACCCTTCTCACTTTGTAAATATTCAATTTCCAAATATATTTGTCTGAGTAATTAGTTTAGTTTCTTTTTTGGAAAATAAATTTGTAAATAGCCTCTATTGGTTTTTACTATTTTGAAAAGGTTACTTAAAAGAGAAATAGTGTTAATATTTACTTTTGATAGATGGAAGCTTTGAAGGAAAAGAAGAAACTTCTAGGAAATTAGGTATAATTAAACTTTGAAAAACCTTGTTTACTTTTGTAAAATCTTCTCAAAGCTTGAAAATACTGTAAATAATTCTAAGTTTTAAGAGCCCAAAAAAGGTTATCAATAGAAAACAAAGACTGATCCAATATTAGCATCTTCAACTCTAAAAAATTCTCATTCATGTTCTTGTAGGGAGAAAATTATTCACCCCATCCATAAAAGTTTATGATTTTTCATAGTGTAATTCTAAAATATATTTGATATAAAAGATACGAGGTCTCATCACGAGCCTACTTACCATCATCATAGGGGTCTATTTCAACTGACATTACAAACAATGCATAACAAAAAAGGGTAATGGCTTATAATTATAAGACGAGGGGTCACATCACGAGCCAGCTTGTTTAGTTAAATTACAACCAGTGAATGGCATTGTCAAAAACTCGCCACCAAACCAGAACAATGGATTTTTATTTTACAAAATAAAGAAATAAGGAAAAGAGAAAAATACAATACAAAATATGTGAAAACATAGCTTTTAGATTCATTCTTTTAAATTATACTCTGAAATGTATGGGATAATGAATGATTAAATGGTTAAAAGGTAACCCTATCGAGACTATGAACGTTTGCTGGTAGTAGTGGTTCTAATTGTGACAAAGGAGTCATTATATAAGCTAATATGGAGAAGTGTCTTGTTTTATCATTATCAACCAATTAAGGTTTACTTAAACTTATAATGAATTTAATTTTGAGATGAGAAAGAGATATCAAAAATACTTTTCATTATATTCAGAGTTTATGATTACCTAGTTATATTAGATTTTCTCTATCCACTAAGTTTTTCAAATTAAGAAGGTTAAAATATTACATTACTTTCTCAGAGATAACTATTTCTTTCAGTGAATCACTAATTGTTGTACTGTACAACAACACCCAATTTCTAAAAAACTTTTAAATTCTTTTTTTAAGAAGAAATGGGGTCCCTTTTTAATAATATTAGTGAGATTTGTGATTTGATAAATAAAACTAGTATTGAACTCATTATAAGAAAATCCTTTATTGAAAGGCCCGATGTAATTGATTCATTCTATAAAACCTTTTGAATAAAGTAGAAAGTGTTGCTTTGAAAAACATCATAAATAATTCTACATTGCGATAAAGTGATCGGAGATCGCATATCGCAATGACAAAGGGATACACCTTAAAAATTCCTCATCAAATCCTCTGATCCAATAAAGGTAATCACAATCAGCAATTGGAGGTGTCATATGACAAAGAGCTAAAACACAAGTGAAACCCTGATTTCAATCAATAAATAAGTCGTGCATCTCAAGAAGAAAACATTCACGGAAAGGGTGTTATGAAACCAACTGAAGAAAAGATAGAAAAGATAGATCAACGCCTTAGAATTCAGCCTCCTCGAGGGGGAAACCTCCTTTACATTACATAAATGAACAATTCTTGGATGATTCAAATGAC
>APFE031261699.1:0-18489 GCA_000404065.3 Pinus taeda
GAGTCCTAGGAGGATGAATGTAGATGCTTAGGACTAAGAGAAGTTAGAGAAAATTCTCAATAATGTGTCCTGGCCAGCTTGAATACATGAGATAAGATCATGAGTCAAACTCATCTCCTAAGAATCACAAGTCTCTAGAACAAGTCCCCAAATTGCATGGAAAAAACTATGAAATTTTAATAATAACCACGCAGAATACGTATCCTCTGTGCGGTTGGAAGGTTCCTACCAAATTCACAAGTCGGTTTGCATGCAGTTGGGGAGAAATGCTAGGAAAAAGAGAAGTCAAGGCTAGGGAAAAATGTCAACAACATAGTGACTCAAGAGGACTAACCATAGGGAGGAAAATAGGCTGATAACAGATTCCCCCTAATGCATCAGGTCAAAAGAGTAACTGATAGCCAAAATTCATTATGATAAAGCTCAAAGGTCAAATTAGAAAGGAGGAGACAAAGCCAAGAACTAGGATTGAAAGGTACCAAATGTTGAAGTCTCATATGTGTTGATAACATCCCCGAGGTGGATATATCCATGCTATATCATAAAAGAAATTGAACATGGCCACCAAAACATATGGTAAGCCCTAGTATTGCACCAAGAATGTTGCAACTCCGAGGGGCTCCTCAACTCAAATTATTAACCCGGGGTTCATACAAACTTCGAGGTGACAATGTTATATGCACAACAAATAGGATTCCACTCATGCCACCCTCAGTTATCACATTATATCAAAAGTTCTCATAGACCCTTCCTCCTACAGAATTAGAATGAAATCTTACTGATAAGGGTACATTTGGAAATTGCTTCTAGCTATGAAAATAGAAATACCATTGATTCAACTTGTAAATGCTAACTAATCAATTCATGAAATGAAAAAGGCTAATCCAATTACAGAAAGAAAGCTATGTTATCTTTCAAAATTCATTAAATTACCACATCTTCTTGCAGAAAGGAATCTAATTTATCTTGCATAATTCATCAAACTACCAATCAGAATTGCATGTACCATTAACTTAGTTCAAAATTGCTTATAAATCAGTATCCTACTTGCATGAAAAATAAACTAACTCTACTTTACTTTTGCAGTGAAGAAAAGGAAGGGTTGGAGTGGCCTAGGAGCTTTCCTTGATCATAAAATCACAATTGGGTGTGATTATGCACCTAGACTAAGTCAAAGTTGTAACGGGGATCAAAAATGTTGAAGGAAAACGATGCTATAGGTTTGCTACAGGCGATTGCTACAGGGGGTCTGTAATGCTACAAGAAGGCCTGTGATGCTATAGGAGGGCATATTAGTTATTTTTGAAGGTGAACATGATGTCTTGAGAGTATGAAGAGGTGAAGGGAAGTTGAAGAAAATTGAGGGAGGTTGGTTTGAGCCCCTAGCCAAGCTCAGGACCTCTTGGAGGCCTGTCTTACACGAGGATGAGTGCTCTCAGTGTACAGGCCTAGTGACTTATAAAACAGGGTTTTGGGACAAAATTTGGAAGTGGAAGGAGAAGATGAAGGATCTTAATATGGAAGTGGTGAAGGTTCCCTTCCCTGCATATCAACTAGCCATGCTATCAGTCACATAGATGCACCCATTTATCATTGACAAAATGAAATAACTTATGATGGAAAAGATGAGTTGAATTTAAATAACATATAATTTATGTAATAACACTAACCTAATCTCTAAATTAACTTCTAAGCTACATAAAGCAAATGTAAAACAAGACAACTAACACTGATATATTTCCAAGAAATCATAAACAATCTTTTTGGACTGTGGTTGTGAATCCTTTCACTGATTCACCCATAAGAGAGGTGATATAGAGGCTGCAACCACAAGATTTTATAGGTTAATATCTTCTCAAATGCAAGAAACTATGAACTGCTTGGATTTAAGAAGAAACATAAGTACAAGAAGACATACCAAAGCCTATGGGTTGGGCCCAAACCTAAGGGTCTCAACCCTCTGAAACTAACTCAGATGAAGCTTAAAATCCAACTTCTCATTATCAAAAAGTGTAGGTCTGATACATCACATAAAAGTTGAAAATAACAATGTCAAGCTTGAAGCTCAATAGCTACACCTAACTGAACAAAAACTTTGAATCCCAATGAGATCTTCTTCTAGTTTATTTATATAAAAAGGAAGCTGAAGCAGCTCCCTTGAAAGTAGGACTGTTTCCCTCCTTGATATCGAAAATGGTGGATCTTGTCCCTCTTGATCTTCACTTAGACTAGGAGTCACTTGGCTGCCATTGAACTCGAACTAGTGAGAGAGGATATTCTAATCCCAAGTCGAGTTTAGGAAGTTAAGGAGGTGGAAAAACCTCCTAGATTCTCCCCTAGTTATCTCCATGTTGACAGTGCTGGACACGCCAACATTCAGGGGATCTCCTCGATATGAAGTCCCAACTAGACCTCATACCGTTTGCTATAGGAGTCCCATTCGGTAAAATGGCCCGGTTGCCATTATCTTAAAGATATGCCTTAGCTCTTGCTTTTCAGCAACTGAAAGTAGTATGATTTGTCTTCGAAAAGCGAGGTTCGCATTCCTGGTGAGTGCTTGGTGTTACTTGTTTCAAAGTTCTTACACAGCAAAGGGAGAGGGTGCAAGTAGGTCTCAGGGTGAAATGGAATAGTACAAACTCTGCTAGAGACACACAACACAACAGGACACCCGCAGCTTCCAGTGGAGTAGTCCACATGGATGCGGCAGTCACAAACACAAGGTCAATAGATAATACGTACAACACCCAGCGGAATAGTCCACACAAGTGCGATGGACGTTATAACAGGTTTACACGAATGAATATGTTGAGTGTGCGATGGGATAGCCCACATGACTGAGACAATGTTAGCAACTGATACAACACATTTCCAAAAACATATGTACTAAAACACTCCAAATAGTTCAATTGTCTTAATACAATTTAAAGCAACATGCATTGCAAGCATCCAAAGAATAGTATTATAAACAAATACAATACACGTGTGAAAACATGCTAGCCTATTAATAGGATTTTGAATTAAGTGAAAGTTCCAAGACACGTCTGTACACCATTACATCACTAACCCCGATAGTGGGGCATTCGAGCCACTGCTCGCTCCTCAAAGAAAATATTACAAACTCTCAAGGCTACATGGGAGCAGCCAAGGTGAAAAGTCTTTTACATGTACAAATGATGGGTATTTATAGCCAAGGGTAAAACTGGCCCTTGTGACTACTCGACTTCCATCATGACTGTTTGACTTACATGACTCTTCAACTTTAGACGAATCTTCAGATTTACATGTGGGTCTCTTGGACTTCCACGTTACATTACATTGATTACAATAGTGTGGCTCGTAGTAGTGATGTGGCCGAGATGGCTCATGACATGAATCGACATGAAAAAGATAGTATTTTCATTTTGCTGGTGGTGTGCATGTCGAGCTATACTGCTGTTGAGTTATGAATGTCCTCTTGGTGTATCATAGCTTCACCTCAGCATGGAAAGGTGTGCAGATTCTTTGATGGTCTTGGTGTTCGCTTGATGTTGCATGTGCATGTTTCTCCTTTGCTTGTACTCTGGCATGCTTCATGTATTCGTCCATTCGCAAACAAATATCCTTGCATGCATTCCTCCTTCATTTGTTCGCAAAAAAATCTCCTTGCACGCATTCCTGGTTTGTTTGTTCATGAAACAATCTCCTTGCATGCATTCCTCGTTTGTCTATTTGTAAATGAATCTCCTAATATGCTCTCCCTGTTCATCCCATTTGTCATTGTCTCATGTCTCATCTATGTACCTGTATCCACAATAACGCATGACGAGACGACAAAAAATATAGAAATATCCTAGTTTACCATGATGCATTGTCATTCCCTTTCAGATGTAGGTGACCGGGAGAGAGGAAAAGGATTTAAAACTGCGCAAGGAAAATTTTAGTCTCGGATGCAGGCTCTGGGCACTACCGGTGAAAAATGTGTAGAGGCCACTGGAAGGCTAAGATCGACAATCCAGATCAATGGTGACTATCCGCGAGGTCTGGCATGCCTGAAGGGTACATTTGTGCAATTTTTTAAGGGAGGCAATGCAGGAAGTAGAGGGGAACTAGCAGAAAAAACTGTGCAATTTCTCCCAGGAGCTAGCAGCAGGCTATAGGAGTGCTTCTGGCACAAACTTCATAATTTTTCTAGGGAGATGGCAGCGGGATGTGGGAGTGCTGCTGGAAAAAATTGGGGAATGATGGGAGGCTGGCCTGATGGACATCTTTGCGAAGTTTCTGAGCTGAGGGGGATGCTGGGAGAATAGGGAACTGCTCAGGAAAACTGCGCAGTTTTCTAGGCGACCAATAGACTAGTTGACTTGGTGATTGGTTGAAAAAAATGCATAATTTTTTTAGGGAGATAGTGATAGACATAAGGAATCTCTCCATCGTGTCTACGCATTTTATTCAATTAGTAGAGCGAGCATGCTTTGCAACTTTTGCGCAAATTTTTGGGGGAGTGAGTCCCGGGGTCACTACCCAGTCAAACTCTCTAATTAACCAGTTAGAGGCTCATTTGATGTGCTTGTGCACATCACATATTGAAATGTTTTGATGAGAAACTTCTATGCTATTCTCGGTGACATTCAAGTGAGTTGATTCTAGGGTTGTGCAGTGCAGACTGCCTGGGAGGCAGCCTCAAGCTCTGTCCAATTTTGGGTAGCAGTACATAATCACTGAGAGCTGAAACTGCGAAATGTAACTCATTGGATGTTTGGCTGTTAGAGGATGGTTCGGTCGACAAATCTTCAAAAAAATGACCAAGTGTGTGAACAAGTGACTTTTTACATGCATGATCTTGCGGACACATGCTTGACATGTCTTGATGACTAGACATGTTGAACTAACAAGACAACATACACTCAATGTGACTAACCAATGGTGTGAGCGAAAAGCGTGACACTTGTGATAGATAGTTGAGCAGCCGCAATTCTGCTTGCATGACAATTCATAAAACTTTGTGTGTGAGTATGATGCATGTTTGATGCAACCTGTACACACGAAGGCAGACCTTGTGCATGGCCCAAACATGACTGCAAACATGACATTGTGATGAACATGCAAAAGATGTCCGTTGAATGGTCAAGTGAGGAGGGAGAAAAGACTCAACATGAGATTGTAGGGTGAGCCCGAGTTCTTGCAAACATGAAGGAAAAACCCAAGGAAGGCTCTGAAATTGGGTGCAGGCCAAAATTTTGGAGGGTGTTGCAGTCGCTACAACACTTGGAAACACATTGGTTAAACTCTAGCTATTCTGTTTTGGTCTATTAAAAACAGAGGGCCTTGGTCTTTCAGGGAGTATTGAATCACTGTGTGGGTTACTTTAGCTTCCCCACTTACCCCGTGGATAGACATGGTTCACCTTTTTCTAGCTTAGTTAAACACAACAACAAGTTTCATCTTGATCACATTGTTTCAAAATCGGGAAGGGTTGTTTTCCTCACGAGTTAATTTTTTTCAAAGTATAAGTTTTCATCTTTGGTGTTGCTCCGCTTCCAGAAGGCTTGGACATTACCCCGACAGAGTTACATAGGAACACACACATTTCTCCACTACCAACGATCTTGGTCAATACCCCGGTGGAGTTGCATGCTTCATCTCTCTGCACAGGAAGCCTTTCTCTTCTTAAGCATTTATATTTTATAAGAGGAATGTGCATAGGCACTTATTTATTTTTGGGGTGGAAGAGGGATCCTGACGTAATGAGAGAAGAAGAGCTTGTTCCTTTAGAGAGGCATGTAATACCTCTGACATAGGTTTGATCATTTGGATTTTCCCCTTCTCCATTTCTACTAGTTGCATGATCTTGATCACACAGAGAAAAAGGTTGAGTGCAGGCATGGGGTTTTTGAGTTTTGACATACATTCATTGTTGGTCCCAAGCTTACCTTGTAGACAGTTAATATTTTCTGTCAATACCTCATCAGTTGAAGGTTTAACCAAGCACAGAGAAGATGGACACAGGACTGACCAAGTTTTGCAGTGTCACAAGACTCTTGGATGTCAACCACATACTCATTCAAAACCCAGAATTCAGTAGAGGAAAACACTTATTAGCAAAACCAAAAAATAGCATGATATTAAGTAAACATAGCAAAGAGAAACAAAAATATCAAAGTAAAGCGAAAAGAAAACAAGCAAGCAAAGCGAGGAAGCAAACAAACCAAATCAAGTCAGAAAGCAAACAAACATGCAAGTAAGAAAGAAAACACTACTCCTAATCCTACGCTAAACAGTGCATGGGCCTACTCACATGAGGTGATATTTCCAATGCAGCCATAGGTGCATTGGTTGGGCCATGTTGGTGAACGCATGGTTTGAGAGAAGCATAGTTAAGTGAACCAACAAACATAAAATATATAACAATGAAGACCAACACACTCCGAGTTTAAATGTATCCACAAAAAAGAAATTAGTGAAAGGGCAAGACAAACAGTCTGTGGACATACCATGGTGTTCTGACACACTTCATACAGATGATAAGCGTATGCACTCTCTTGACTGTGGCAGACAAGAAAAAATGAGAAGATGAGACAACTTATTCCTTACAAGTGTGCATGTTGTGAATGATTTCTCTAGTGCGCAAGCGATGGGATCATGTGATTCTGGTGGGGGAAGAGAAATCTATGTGTTGGATTTATCTTTAGTGCATACACATGAGTGATGAGGAGCCTTGGGTGTTTCACAAATTTTCTGATCAGAAGTGGAACTAACCTCAGGACATCAAGGGACTGACATAACCATGAGCTTAGGCTGAAGTACCTCAACAGCCTGTGGGGTTTCCACTTCTTCAATAGATAGATCATTGGGGACCCGTGGCTTAGATCGATTAACAATGAGTGAATCAACATCATGATCAAATGAATAAGTACAGAGATCATGACAACCATGATCAGAAAATTCAGGATGTTTGTTAACATCCTCATGATTTGATGAATCATACAAAGGGGTAGATGAGAGGCAAGAGTGTTCACCCTTAACGCTTCCAGAAAAATTAGATGAAACATTAAGTGGATTCTCAATGAAAGATTTGTCCTCTCCACTATCAAATGATGGACTCACATCAGGTGTTTGTTTTGAATGATCGGAAGTATATGCATCCGTGGATGGATTTACACAAGGACAATCAGAGATAACATAATCACTAACGATGTCAAGAAAAAGCGGAGGAGGTGTGGACATAAGGAGGTCATCCTTCACCGTGGGTTCATGCTCAGATGCTCGGTCATAATCTTTATGAATGATAGTGCAAGTTGGTTGTGTCACATCAACTTCGTCGATGGATTGATCCTTGTTCACAACAGGGGTAGAGTTCATAATGGAAGAACACAAGATAGTGCAATCAAGAGGATTAGTAGAACGTGCAGATGAAGGTTGAGGTAACAAGTGTGTATGACAACCCACGAGCTTTCCAAGCAAATCTGCATAGAAATTGAGAGTAATGAGGGTGGGGGGATGTGACAATTGAACAATTGTGTGTGCATGTTCTCCCACATTACTTTGCCGGGGTGGAGCTGTCTAATGAGGGGAAGGCAGATAGTCACTTGTGACAGTGAAGACATCTGCTTGTGATTAAGCATCTCAACCACCGAAGTATGTTGAGTGGGGTTTGAACTTTAGCTTCATCTTGGCACATATTGATTTGGTGAGGCAATATTCAAATCTATCCATGAGATATTGGAATTTCATCTGACTTTTCAGAGCTTCAAACATGAATAGATTGAAGCGCTTCGAAAAATCCATAGGCAATTCATTCGGGTCCTTCCATTGTTTTAACAATTTTTTATCAAGTGCCTTAGGATCAAAATGGTAAAAAAAAGATTCAATTAGGTCACTGAACTGCTTGAATGGGTGCGCTTAGTTATGAGGGAGTATGGTACACCATCACAATGGGTGGTCGCGAAGTCTGTGTGTGAGCAGTGAACAAACCTCTGTTTCATTAAAACCTTCCACATTCTCCATGAGTGCATGGAAGTAATCTTAATTCTTAGGCCAGGCCACTACACCTTCCCCATCATATGTGATTTCTGAAAAGTCATCCCAGAGCTCCCTCTCGACGTGAAAGATGTGTTCGTTGGAAAAACATTGCAGAGGATGCACTATAAGAAACTCCATGATAGATGTGCGGAGATTCAAAACAGATTGTGAGGGCTCAGCTTGTCATCTGGCCCTCCTTCTAGCGCCATAAATGTTGATGGTGCTAGACCTGCCAACATTCAGGGTATCTCCACGATATGAAGTCCCAACTAGACCTCACATTGTTTGGTGTAGGAGTACCATCTGGTATGATGGTCCGGTTGCCATTATCTTAAAGATATGCCTTATCTCTTGCTTGTCAACACATGAGATTGGTCTTCTTTGTCTTCGAACAATGAGGTTTGCGTGCTTGGTGAGTTCTTGGTGTTACATGTGTCAAAGTTCTTTCACTATAGAGGGAGAGGGTGGATGTGAGTCTCAGGTTGAAAGGGAATAGTCCCAACTTTGCTAGAGACACACAAGATAACAGGACATGTGCATCTTCTGGTGGAGTACTCCACACAGATGCAACAGTCACAAACATAAGGTGAACAGATAGAACGTACAACACCCAATTGAATACTACACATGAGTTTGAGGGACGTTATAAAATTTTTACATCAATGAAGTTATTGAGTTTCTGGTGAAATAGCCCACATGGCCAAGACATTGTTAGCAACTGATACAACACATTTCCAACAACATATGTACTAAAACACCCTAAATATTTCAACTATCTTAATACAAGTTAAAGCAACATGCATTACAAGCATCCAAAGAATAGCCTTACAAATGAATACAATACATGTTCGAAAACGCGCTAGCCGATTAGCAGGCTTCTGAATTAAGTGAAAGTTTCAAGACACATAAGTACATCATTACATCACTAACCTTGATAGTAGGGCATTGGAGCCACTACTCTCTCCTCAAAGAAAATATTACATACTCTCAAGGCTATGTGGGAGGAGCCAACGTGAAAAGTCTTTTGCATGTACAAATGAAGGGCATTTATAGCCAAGGGTAAAACTGGCCCTTGTGACTATCCAACTTCCCTCATGATTGTTTGACTTACATGACTCTTAAAATTTACATGACTCTTCACATTTACAGGTGGGTCTCTTGGACTTCTAGGTTACATTACATTGATTACAATAGTGTGGCCCACCGTAGTGATGTGGTCGAGATGACTCATGACATGAATTGACATGACAGATCTGGTATGTTCATGCTGCTAGTGGCGTGCATGTCGATTTACAGTGTTGTTGATTTATGGATGTCCTCTTTGTGTATCATAGCTTCACCTCTGCATGGAAAGGTGTGTAGAGTCTTTGATGGTCTTTGTGTTCGCCTGATGTTGCATGTGCACGTCGCTGCACTTGTATTTTGACATGCTTCATGTGTTCATCCATTTGTGAACAAATCTCCTTCCATGAATTCCTTGTTTGTCCGTTCATGAAACAATCTCCTTGCAAGCATTCCTATTTCATTTGTTCACAAAACAATCTCCTCGCCATGCATTCCTCGTTCGTCTGTTTGTGAACGAATCTCCTTGTATGCTCTCCTTGTTCATCATGTTCATCGTCGCATCATGTCTCATCCATGTACCTGCATTTGCAATCACTCATGACAATACGACATCAAATATAGAAATCTCCTAGTCTACAATGATGCATTTTCATTTTCTTTTGAATGCAAGTGACAAGGAGAGAGGACATGGCTCTGAAACTATGCAAGGCATATTTCAAGCCAGGATGCAGGCTCTGGTCATTGCTGGTGAAAGTTGCACAAAGGTCACTAGGAGGTTGAGATAGAAAATTTAGATCAGTAGTGATTGTCTGCGGGATCTAGCTTGGTTGGAAGGCAGATATGCATAATTTTTCAAGGAGGCAGTGTAGGTAGCAGAGCGGGAATGACATCAAAACTTGTGCAATTTCTTTAGAAAGCTGGCAGCGGGCTACATGAGTGCTACTGGGAAAAATTGCACAATTTTTTTGGGGATCTCGCATCGGGCTGCAGGAGTGTTGCTGGCATAAACTACACAATTTTTCTAGGGAGATGCCAGCGGGCTACATGAGTGCTGCTAGAAAAAACTGCACAATGGTGGGAGGCTAGCCTGATGGACATCCTTGCATAGTTTCTGAGCTAAGTGGGATGCTAGGTAGGTAGGGAACTTCTCATGAAAATTGTGCAGTTTTCCGGGTGAGCAACTGGCCAGCTAACTGCGTGATTGGTTGGAAAAACTGCGTAATTATTTTAGGGAGATAATGACTAACATAATGTGTCTATCTGGCATGTCTGCGTAGTTTGTTCAGTCATGGAGTGGGCATGCCTTCTAGCTTTTGTGAAATTCTTTGTCGGAGTTAGTCCTAGGGTCGTTGTTCAGTTAAACTCTCTCGTTAACTAGTTGGTGGCTCAGTTAATGTGCTTGCAGGTAGCACATATTGAAATGTCTTACTGGGAAAATTTTTCACTATTCTGGGCGACAGTCAGTTGAGTCGATTCTAGGGTTGCACACTGTAGATTGACTGGAAAGCAGCCTCAAGCTTTGCGCAATTCTAGGCAGTAGTACATAATCACTAAGAGCTGAAACTGGGTGATGGAGCTCAGTGGATATCTGGTTGTTGGAGGATGGTCTGGTTGACAAAGCTTCAAAAAAATGACCAAGTGTGTGAATGAGTGACTTTGTACATGCATGACCTCACGAATACACACTCAACATGACTTGGTGACTAAACACGTTGAACTAACAAGAGAACATACACTCAGTGTGACTAACCAATGGTATGAGCAACAAGCATGAAACTTGTGATAGATCGTTGAACAACCACAATGACGCTTGCCCAATAGTGCATACAACTTTGTGTGTGGGTGCGACAAATGTTTACATAGTAGACACAACTTGTACACACGAAGGCAGCCCTTGTACATGGCCTGAACATGACTGCAAGCATGATATTGTGACCAACATGAAAAATATGTTCGTTGAATGGTCAAGCGAGGAGGGAGAAAAGACACAACACGAGCGCATGGGATGAGCTTGAGTGCTTGCAAAAATTAAGGAAAAACCCAAGGAAGGCTCTGAAATTGGGTGTAGGCCAAAATTGTGGAGGGTGTTGCAGCCACTACAACACTTGGTGACATACTAGTTGAACTCCAGCTTCTCTATTTTGGTCTATTGACAGCACAAGGCCTTAGTCTTTCAGGTAATATTGAATTGTTGTGCAGGTTACTTCAGCTTTCCCACTTACTTCGTGGACAGACATGGTTCAACTTTTTCCAACTCAGTCAAACACAACAACAAGTTTCAGCTTGATCACATTGTTTTGAAATCAAGAAGGGTAGTTTTCCTCGCGAGTTAAAAATTTTCAGAGTATAAGTTTTCATCTTTGGTGTTTCTCTGCTACCAGGAAGCTTGGATAGTTCCCCAATGGAGTCATGCAGGAACACATGCATTTCTCCACTACCATCGAGCCTGGTCAGTACCCTGGTGGAGTTGCATGCTTCACCTCACTGTGCAAGAAGACTTTCTCTTCTTTTGCCTTTTTATTTTTTAAGAGGACTGTGCATAGGCACTTATTTATTTTTGGGGCTATTGGGATGGGGTCCCGTGGGTCAGTTTTGGGGTTAAAACCCAAGTATCAATGTAAATTTTGGTAAAATATGTAAAGTCTTCATAATTTGTGGAAGCGAAGAGCGTAGATAGTTAGGAGTCAAAATGGGTTTTAACCTCTTGTCTATGTAAAGTCGAGTCAGTTTTGAGATCCACCCATTATTCGTGGACCATGGGATTGTGTGTAAAAAGCTATAAATAGGTGTGTCTTAGAGAGTCTAAGGCATGTCGATGTCTAAGAGAGAAAAAAGGGCAAGTAAGCAATGGGTAGATAGAAGGGAAAAGGCTTAACAGCTAAGTGCGCGAGGGCCTAGATTAGTGTCAGCAGTTGAGTGCGCGGACCCCTGCAGCTGAGTGCACAGGGTGATTTTGAGTCTATAATACCATATTGAAGATCAATATATAAGACTATGGAAGAATCTCTGCATTTATCAGTTAACTTTTGTTATCTATGTTTGCGATATATGCTGTGATGGAATAATGTCTGTATGAAATATTGAGCTATTGATGCATGAATATATGGGATAAGCCTTATTGATTGTATGAAATGCATGTTAAGTACTTTCATGAGATTGTAATACGTTTTGTTATGTTTATTAAATGTTTACATAGATCTGTGCGAGCTCAGATCTAGGGTTACTTTCTGATGCATGTAAGTGGATTATTCATCTGTTAAGGGTTCGCAAAGAACTATCGTAGACCTTCACGAAGGTCTAGAGGCTGTTAAAGGAGGTTGCAGTATCGAGCTCTAGGGGCTTACAGATCTGCACGGAGGTAGATCTAGGGAGATAAAATACATCACACTAATCTATGGATGCGGAAACTTGGTTCCAACATCCTCCCATACTGTTTCGGGTGAGAATTCAGCTTGTGCTACGTAGGTTGATGCTGAAAGGGCTAGTAGTGTAGGGTTTTGTTTGGCACAATTAGATTTGAACCTAGGTCAAGACCCACTAACCCAACAAATGGTTCCATTGCTAGGACCAGGATCTACTTGAAGGAGATGTGTGATGTCAAATCACTAGAATCCAACGAAGAAGGAAATTAAGAAGTGGTTGGATAGGAAGATTCACGAATTCGCGGCGCAAGAAAATAGGAATCCACACCTATTGAAGGAATAGTGGTTGGACTGATACTTGTATACAGAAATACACAAAATTTTCTTATGCAGCTTCTCAATTGAACTATATGAGTGGATAACTAAGTTGGAAGACAACTAAGGAAGGTGGAAGCTTGACGGTCCAATAGTGTGGAGTCTAGAATGGGTACGACGATTATAGGAGGATTTATTACAAATTTTGCGGTTGATACCTCAGTCAGTTATAGTGAAGCGGAGCAATGCATCTTCAAGGGATTGCAAGGTAAGTATCTGAGATCTCTGAATACCTGGATTAATATTTTCTTGTGTGAGAAATGGGTTATGCCATTGCCTTGATGTTTGGAGGTACGTGAAGTGGAAAACTCTTTAGAAATTAAGAGAAAGCAAGTCATGAATATAACCTGTTGATTGGACCTCCTTCGAGTGATGACGAGGAAACAGTACATGCCTCACTGTGGAGTGATGTCTAGTTGATAAGATAGAGTTTTCTATGGATACATCATCCATCCACTCCACGTCAACCTTCACCTCCATAGCCTACACCTTTGCCCACACCTCCACCACCACCATGCTGTTCAACATGTCGAACTCAATAAAACTGCCAATTTTCAAGGGTATAGGGAGCGAAGGTATGGATCAGTTCTGGTTTGTTTTGAATGCAGTGTGGACCATGCAGAAGATCACTGTTGAGAACATAAAGAAGGCACAGTTAGTTACTGCTCTTCAGGATCACACGCTGACATGCTATATTAAGTACTGTGCATATCATCATGTAGCAACGCTAGCAGAGACTAAAGATGCTTTAAACAAATAGTTTAGTAAGCCTAAGTTTGACTCGCAGTCAGTGGTTGGATTTAAGGAAATCATGATGAGGGTTGATGAAACACCTTGGGAGTTGGATCAAAGGTTGAAATGTGTGATCCGCGAAGCTAATATGCAACTCACAGATGGTCAACACCGCGAGTGGTTTATAGCCTCACTTCTACCCCACCTAAGGATTGCTTTGTCACAACAGAAGATAGGAACTTAGGCAGGAGCCCTGGAAATCATGATGAGATTACATGTGACACCTATCTAGGACGTGACTTTGGGAGTCCAACAAATTCACTTGCAGTTGTAGAACCTCTGCTTGAAATTGCAGAGCTTGAAAAAAGAGAAGGAGGCTAGGCCATAGGTGTACGAGGAAGTCTACTGCCTCAAGTGTGAAATCCAAGGGCATGATAAAGACCACTTCCCTGTCTTTGCAAATTATATTACATGAGGAGGAATAATTCCCCTGAGGCTAGAAGCTCCAGCAGGATTGAGTGCAGGGCCTGCACTATGGTGCAGTATCTGCTAGGTGGCTGGAAAACATGTAACAAATAATTGTCATTTGCTGAAAAAGTTCATTCAGATGCCACAATAGTTGTTCTACGATTTCTAGAAATCGGTGGGCCACGTTGAGCACCACTGTTGCAGCTATGAGTTGATGATGGAAAGAACACCTACCTATTGAATGCAAGCAGAATCTTGGCCTCTGGATCAGGGTGTTGGAGGAGCGCACAGAGGATATCAGGGACGCGGATGGGGTCCAAGAGGAGGAGGACCTAGTAGAGGTTGCGGAAATGTTATTTTCTATAACTGTGGGACACCAAGGCACTACATGCGGGAGTGTCAGAATAAGACATGACCGTACTGTCAATATTGTAGCTAATTTGGCCATACTATAAAAGAATTCCCTATGTTGATAGATAAGATGCACGAGAAAAAGGCACAGCCTCACCAACCTACACAAAACTTAAAAATGATGAGGGATGAGCCATGCGAGCAAGACCCGAATGTGAATATCATACTAAGAAGTGGGATAAAAACTTGGGATGATAATGGAAAACAACCTGAAGAGAATGGATGGGTCCGCAAGGCCCCAGAAAAGGAAGTTGGGTTTGATCTGAAGTGTGCGAAGGAAACATTTATGGAAGCAAAGAAAATCTTCACTAAGGCATCTTCCTCAGGAAGTTAGAACAAAGTACCTGAAACCAATGCGCCTACAGAGGTTGATCCCTCTGTACTTACAAAGTTCTTGGAGACCTACATGAAAGTACTGCGTGATAATAAAGCTATGAAGGGCCTAAATGAGTTAATACATAAATGAGCTAGCAAAGAAAAATCTCTTGATGGACATCATGTAGTAATAAATATTGACAAGCATCAGGCAAGAACGGGGTGCGAGATGAGGCTCACCGCACAGATAGGAGATTATGAGATGGACCAAGTCATTCTGGATCTGGGGTCTAACATGAATGTTTTGCCTAAACAGACATGGGAGAGAATGGGGAGACCTATGCTGTAGTGGTCTCTGATCCATATTAGAATGGAAAACCAATAGAATATCATTCCTATGGGATGACTACATGGAGTAACAGTGTATATAGAAGTCGTGAGGGCGCTGATTGATTTTGAAGTAATAGAGATCGTCGACGACAACAATCCATATTGCGCGCTCCTTGGAATTGACTGGGCCATAGATATGAATGGAGTCATCGACTTGAATAAGAGAATGATGTCATTCGAGAGGAAATCACTTTGGGTTGTAGTACTTGTTGGACCCTGCAGAATGACTGTTCTATACTTAACTAGTCTGTGACTATGAAGAAAGTGATGATGACTTGGATCAGATCTACAAAATAACTGTACGAGATCAAAATTGGATTAATCTAGCAGTTGATGGATGGATTGCATGGGACTGGGAAAGTTCGTGTACCTCAGATTCAGATGAAGAGTTAGAGCACTGGCAGAATAGGTTACATGAAGTATCTACGCTGCGCTGCAACATGATGAATAAATCACTGCACTGTGTGTCATTAGAGGTAAGAAATTTACCCTATTTTGATGGTTTAACTGACGTAGATAAGTTTTTGGATGCCTTTGAACGAGAAATCCCTGAGGATCATCGATTCCAAGCACTATATTTGGCGTTGCACACTACACTCGCATGATGGTGGGGTATGAACAAGGACAACTTTGATGAATGGCGAGATTACAATAGGATGATGAGGTTGTGATTTGGTCGTCTGAAAGTTTGACTGACTAAGAAATATGATGGGAGAAATGATCTACACGACCATTTAGAAAGGTGGACTAAATCTTATGGAAAAGAGCCACAGCCGAAGTGGGTGCACTTATTCTGTCATACTTTGGATACAATTCCTATGAATTGGTATCTGGAAATGAAGCTCCTCCATGTTACCGCAGAGTTGGATATATTAAGGGAAGGATTCTTAATGAACTTCAGTTTTGAAGATGGGTTTGAGAGCATTGCTGAAGCTCTATAGGAGATTAAGGCAGTGATCCTCAGATTCCATAGGATCCTTTGGAGTTGGTTCAACTAGATTGGAGCACCCAGCTACGCCATACGCTGGAATGCTATAATGTGACCACTGAGAGGGAGGATCAAGATCCAAGGAATATTAATATTCCATAGGTAGAAGGCCATTGCGAAGTTGAAGGTCCACAAATAGAGAACCCGAACATCACCGCACCATTGAAAACCAAGTAAGTGAACATTGGTATTGAAGCAGAGCCAAAATTTGAAGAGATTGGGGATTACTAGGATGATGCCACAGTGGATCAAGTTGCTAAGTTACTTCGTGAGTAACAAGATTTTTTTCTAATCAATTTGTTGGACCTGAAGGGCATCACATGCAACTTGGGTGTGATGAAAATGACTTTGAAACCTGACGTGAAGCTTATTAAGTAGAGGCCGGATCACCTTAATCCCAAATATAAGGAAAAGGTCTACTTGGAGTTGGATAAGATGTTAGAAGTAGGCATCGTCGAACCTATGGAATAATCTGATTGATTGAGCCCGATGGTGGTTAGTAGAGGAAATAAAAGGGAGAAATAAGGATTTGCGTAGATCTAAGAAAGTTTAATGATGCTTGTTTCCATGATCCTTTTCTGACACCGTTTACTAATGAGGTGTTGGACAATGTTGGAGGGAAGGAGGCTTACTCGTTCACTGATGGATTTTTTGGGTACCATTAGATCAAGATCGTGCTACAAGATAGGAGAAAAACAACCTTCATGACAGAATGGGGTTGTTTCCAGTATACTGTAATGCCGTTTGGACTCAAGAATGTGCCTGTGATATTCTCATGCGTAGTGATAGTAACATTTAAGGAGTTCATTCATAAGCTCATGGAGGTGTATTTTGATGACTGGACGGTGTTCGACCTAGTGAAGCACCATGCAGCCAGTTTGCGCCTGATGCTGGATACATGCTGCATATACCATATTGTGTTGAATCTGAAGAAGTGTTTATTATGTTTCCCCTTTGGGATCTTACTGGGTCATGTGATATGCAAGCAAGGGATGATAGTGGACCCTACCAATATCGTGGTGATAGTGAATGATAGTGAATTTGGAGGCCCCAAGAAGTTTCAAACAGCTAAGCGCAATGCTAAGACATACAGGATATTACATAAAGTTCATCAAGGCTTATGCTCAGATTATCGCGTCGATGGAGAAATTGTTGAAAAAAGACGCTGCATTCTGCTGTGATGAAGAATGTTAGCAAATTCTACATGTTTTGAAGGAAAAGATGGTCACCGCGTTGATTTTGGTCTTCCTCAATTGGAATAAGGAATTCCATGTACATGTTGATGCCTCTTGCATTGTGTTAGGAGTAGTGCTAACACAGGCCAGTGAAGGAGAGATGGACCAACCTATAGCCTTCACGATAAAAAAATTTATTATAGCACCATTTACCACTCTTAGTAGATTTGATGCTCTGGCTATGGCCTAGGGCAACCCTTCCTTTCCAGACTTGATCTAAATTCTAAAAAATAGTGTTTTATTTCCCATACACTACTTTTCCTTGTGTTAAAAGCCTGTACACGTGGGTCATTATATACCCAACCCACGTATATGTGTTAAAACACTTAAAAGTAATAAATCTCCTTAAATTCGGGTGGAGTTTACGGGTTTTACCTATTACTCACCTACTTCAGCCCGTGGCACAACTGTTTCCCAACTGAAAAAACTAAATTGGAGAAGTTGATCTAGACTTAAACAAGAACGAAACAAGTTACAGAGATAACCATATACACAAAGATGCAACGGAAATAATACTTCATTTCATGAATGGAAGATATTGAAATATGCTTACAACCAGAAATGGAAATAAACTAGCTAGGGCGATGGCAGCTTATCTCTGAGAAGAGATGTGTGACTACATGCCTATGAACTGTGTTAGAATGAGGCTCGAAGCCCTATTTATTGTTGAGAAACAATGGAAAAACCCTTCACATTCCAAAACCTGACCCTAGAAGATGAAACGCCAACTTGTGAGCCCCGTTTTTGGGTAAGTTGGTACATCAACTTCCCGGGGTCACGAATTGGTTGTATTATCTCTGTTTGATGTGCATGATAGCCCTTTGGAAAGATCTATTTGAGGACTACGACGAAAAAGACAATTTTTAGGCAAAAATATTTCTGCGGAAGATTTCCCAAAAAACATCATTTAGGGCCTCAAAATAGCTCCGGAAGTTTAGGACCCGAAAAACTGCTAAAAATAGTAAACTGTGCTATAATTAAGGAAACTGAAAGAAATTGCACGAAGCACTAGAGGGGATCCAAGTCGAATGAGCAGGTGGCCACCAATATCCACCTGGATCATTCCTCCCCCCTTAGGAAGCAATGGTCCCCATTGCGTTGAGTTCCTCCATCTGCTGAACTTGTCCTGCAATCTCTGATGTGTCCA
>APFE031261701.1:0-62594 GCA_000404065.3 Pinus taeda
ACCAACAATATATATATATATATATTATTTTCCACAAAATATATACTGAATACTCGATATTATTATAAAATATAATGATATATTGATATTTATTCAGATGAAGATAATGATATTAAACTACACCTAAATGCACAAAATACTGTATATCCACATAAATATATACCTTAATTACTTTAGCTTATTCTAGTTAACGCGTAAGAGCACAAGAACACTCATAAATTGGCATTGCTGGGAGCATGAGCTCGGTTGAATGGTGGGCATATATATTGCATCCCGCGCTTAGGGTTATCGTCCTCAAATAACACTTCGTTGAGGAAGAGATCAAGCATCGAAATAACCTTCCTGCAATTTTAGATTATCTGTTAAAGAACTCGTGGTGCTAACTTTGTAAATTGTCAATAATATCAAGGTTGAAACCATGTTGCGTGCCATAAAATTGCTGTGTCGTTTTTGCAGAGCACGTAATGCAGAGGATTCAGAGGAGTCTGGCGCTTTAATACTTCTTGTGGAGCAGAATTATGAAATTGGGGAGGTGATTGGTCGAGGACTCTTGGGAATGGTGCACAAGTGCATTCGAAGTGATGTATGAGCAAATACAAAATAACGGAGGTAGACGTCGGTAGGTGTACGGAGCTCCACATCCAATTCTGCAAAAGAAGTCGTCCTTGGAATGTTGGAGAAGGATGTGGAAAAACGACTTTCTTGAGATAGAAATTTTGAGTGAGTGGATTATGATTTGCTTTGGGTTTTGCAAAAATAGCATTATAAATTGGAATTGGAATTGGAATTGGAATTGGAATGGTCTTCTTGTGATTGGATCTAACGGGTAGACCGATAAATTCGTGATTGATAGAGGTCATCGTTGGATTGTGGGCAATGCAGAGACGGAAGTAGCTTCTAGCTCCACCTTTAACTCAGAGATCGTTGTTACCTCTAGCTCATCCTTTAACTCGGATCGTTGCTAACTCTGGGATCGACGATGAAGTGGCTTCTAGTTCCGCCCTTAGCACAGAGCTCGTTGCTACCTCACGGGTCGACGATGAAGTGGCTTCTAGCTCGGCCGTTAACACAGAGATCGTTGCTACTCAGCGGTCGATGATGAAGTGCGTTCTACCTCCACCGTCAACACCGAAATCGTTGGTACCTCAGGGGTCGACGACGGCCGCCAAGATTAATTACATATCATATGACAACAATGTAGTGAGGACAGCTTATATCATATAGTGGTTTTCAGGGTGAAGGATTACGAAAATAGATGATCGCACTATTTATATATATGTTTCCATTTCTTTTAATCTCATGCATTATTTGACATTTTCTTAATCAAGCTTTATATACGCAAATACAACATTTGCAATTCAAGTAGACTATATATATGGTTATTTGCCATTCCGTACAATATATATTATGATGCTGTTAGAATGGGCTTAATTGTTAACATTAAGTGTTTTTTAAGAGGCTATGGGTTCAAATCGTAAGTTATGGTCTATGGGTTCAAATTATAGAGTATGTATGTTTTTGTAGACTTAGTAATTAAGAAATAAGTTTTTTGTTTTACAAATAAAGAGTCTCATACACCAATTTGGTGTCTAACTTGACCATGACCTTAAAATTAGACAATAATAATAATAAATATATAGTTATATATAACATTTACAATATAATACAGTACACAATATAGATAGCATCTATTTAATTTTACTTTTAATAAAAAAAATATTTTAATTTAAAATCAAATTTATTATTTATTAAATTAAACTAATATAAAAAAATAATAAATTTATTAATAGACTTTTTTCCAAAATATATTCATCAAATGTATCCATCATGTGATATTTAATAAAGTTAGAATCTATATTAATAAATTTTTTATAATGCTAGAAATCATTGATGATATAATATTTATAATGTTTAGATTTATATAAAAGATTTGAATATGGTTATATTTTTTAAGATGAGAAAGCAATTAAAGTTTATTATTAAATAAAATAAAAAATTAACATTTAGAGATGGTTTATTTAGGTATATATATTATATTATAAAATAATAACTATATGATTTAAAATAATTCCAATATTTAAATTAGGAAAAATGTTGTGTTTAAATTTCATGATTTATTTGGATAAGATTCCACAAATGTTAAAAAAAATTCAACAACTAAAACAAGGAAAATAAAAAATATTTATCCCACATGTATCATGAGACATGTTCTTCTTTCATTCTCATATATAAAATATAAATGAGGTGAAAGAGGCTCTATTGTACATGTGAGTAAATGTGCAATAATGGAGTGAGGTGTGCACATGTTATTTTCTTTAATGTATATGTGGGATAATATACTAGATTAGTTTCATTGTCGGCACCACTACAAGGTTATCATTATTATCTATTTATTTAAGGGATTCAAGTCCATGCTACAATACAAATAGGAATTAAGATCATAGCCAAATGGATCACAACAAATATTTTTGACTATAAACAAAGTTATAGCATTGTGGTTTAGAAGACCAAGTTAATGAACATAAAACACCTTAGAGACTAAGTTGTTGTTTGTATCGTGATCTTAATGTAACACATTCCCCACAAGTAGCTTCATCAATGCCAAATGGATCACAAATGGATCATGTTATGTAAAAATTAGTTATATTAGGTTTATAATTTAATTTTCAGTTAAATTAGACGAAAGGGCACGATCGTAAGATCATGTCCTTTCCCCAAAGGGTGTCCATGGCAGTATATAAGCCAGAAACCATATTTGTAATCAACATCATCTGTCAATTAATCAATAATACATATTTATATATATACATTTCTCTATGTATCAAAGGTTATCTATTCCATTGGTATCAGAGCGTACAACCCTCGACCTGCAACCAGTGTTGTTCTGTTGCCTTCCACTTGCAATATGTCATATTGTCGCCACCTTCGTCCGTTATACACCTTCCGTCCGCTGCCATGCCCACACCGTGGTCTTTCTTTTATGCGGCTACCCTTGTTGGCCACTTGCCACACCACGTCCTGTTGTTTCGTCCATCAGCTGACATAAACCGCAAATTGTGCTCCCTGTTTCATTGCAGTGGGCTGCTGTGAAGGTTTTTTTTTTGAACTGTCAAACAGTGTGACGGATCAGTCACGTAACTGTCCGTACGAAATATATATACTATATAATATAATTCTATATATTATATATTCTATATATAGTTTATATAGTGTATATATATTTAAATATAGTAACTAAAACTTTATTAGTTTTAATTAATTATATAAAAGCTAGTAAATTAATTTAATAAAAAAAAACTTATGCAATATAATTATATTTATATATAATATATATATATATATATATATATATAAGCTGGCAGATAAATACACGCCCCCGCAAACCCGCTCAATGTCGACAATGACAATGGCGGATTTTCAAAAAAAATTGTTGGACTCGGAGCATAAGATAAATAGCAACCACAATGAGGTCAGTAAAAGATTAAATGAATTCCAGGTCAAGCTTGGGGAGCAGGCTGACGAAATCAAAAGTCTTCAGGATACGACAAATCGAATAGAAATAAAGATGGAAAATCAACATGTCCAAACAGAAGTAAACATCAGAGATGCCTTAACAATGTTGAAACTTCTGTGTAAAAGGTCGAATTGTACACCCGAACAACTACTAAAAGAAAGTGAAGAGAATAAAGAACACATCTCATCAGATTCAACAAAGTCAACAGACTCTCATGAAAAGGTTGAATCCCCAAAAAAATCAGCGACACCCCACCAAGAAGCGAGTAACACGGCCTTTACAAACAAGCAACTTTGGGATACCTTTACTAATCAACACCCTTTTTTCGCTCAACCATTAGCAACATACCAGTGAAGGGAAAAAGTCGAGATGCCTAAATTCAATGGAAACTAAAAAAACAATGTTGCATGGATAAATAAAGCAGAAGAATACTTTGAGATATATGACATCAATGACAATGACGAAAAGCTTAGGCATGCATCCATGAAAATGGAAGGAGAAGCATATAATTGGTATATATGGTGGAAAAAAAACAACACATCATTAGCTGGAGAAAATTTAAAGATGGCTTCTTTAAAAGATTCCAAGGTGTAAGAGAAGAAGAGTTCTTTTCAAAACTCATCAAGTTACGACGAAAAGGAAGTGTGGACGAATACACTCAAGAATGGGAGACCTTAGTAACATGAGTACCTGGGTTATCAGAATCTCTTGTAATTCAATCATACATATCGGGACTCAAAACCCATTTACAAGTAGAACTTGAAATGCATGACACTTCATCAATAGAAGTAGCAAGGCAAAAAGCAAAAACAGCCGAAAAGAAATCCGAACAAATATTTTGGTCAAAATCCGAAAAAACATATTCAAGACGAAGAACACCTCAATATGCGGATGCAAAAAAAGAAGATATGTTAGACATCATTTTGGGATTCAACTGCGTTAAGTAAGTCATTCAAACGTATGACCATTTCCATGAGAGGTAGTCGTAACTGACTAATTTCTCATGATTTTTGAATAGTTCACTTAGCACTCATTGCATCGGGTGATGCTCACAGGGGTGAAGAAGTGGGATTGAAACTAGTGAAAAGTGGAGAACGAATCACATAGTATCAATCATCACTTCCGGGGCTTGCACCCGGTAACCAGGACTTCCCAGGAGGTCACCCATCCCAGAACTCCTCTGGCTCAAGCGCGCTTAACTGTGGAGTTTTTCCCACAATCAAGCCCACTTAGCTTGCTACCCCATTTGCAAAACCTTAGCAAGTATTGTGCCTCATGAACCATTCAAGTAGAGATCCCTTGACTCTTTTTGACGTGAAGATGAAAAATCTAATGTGGAAACGCAAAGGGTAAAAGAGGGTAAATGCAAGCATTGTGGTGAGAAGTGGGACCCTAAGCATACGTGTGCTAAAGGAAAAGAACCAAAGAACCTATATAATTGTGAAGCAACCAATGAGTCAAACAGTGAAGATTCTAACATAGAAGAAACAGAAGATGCCCCAGAATTCTCACCGGAATTAGATGATGAAAGTATTCCGCAAGTTTCATTATCAGCCATGACAGGTATATCACAACCTCAGACCTTAAAGTTAAAAGGACACATAAAGAAGAACAACATAGTGGTTCTCATTGACTCTGGTAGCACACACAATTTTTTAGATGCAACCATGGCAAAGAGACTCAATATTTTTTCATTTCCTTTACCAAACATGAAGGTGGTGGTAGCTGACGATAAGAAGATTGAAAAGGTGGGGAAATGTCATAAGGTTAAACTGCACATTCAAGACTTCAGTTTAGAGTCTCCATTTTTCACAATGCCATTAGGAGGAGTAGATGTAGTCTTAGGTATCTAGTGGTTACGAACTTTAGGTACTTATGCCGCCAACCACCAAGTACAGTTTATAAAATTCAAATGGGGAGGTCAAAAGTACAAATTACAAAGATTCCAAGCACCAAAAATCAAATCGTATCATCATCGTAGATGATGAAAATGATTCGAAAGGGAGCACCCGCTTATGTAGTACAATGTCATTAGTTAGAAATGTTATCTGCAAATATGACCAGTGAAGAGTCACTAGAGATACAAGACCTAATTAGGAAATATGAAAAAGTATTCCAAGACCTACCTATGAAGATGCCGCCTAATAGGGAAATTGAGCATACAATAGAAGTCAAGGCAGGAATAGACTCGGGCAACATCAAGCCATATTGATATCCACATCACCAAAAAACAAAAATTGAGAGATTAATCCAAGACCTCTTAAAATGTGGAATCATCTCGAAAAGTAAAAGTCCATACGCTGCTCCAGTGGTGTTGGTAAGGAAGAAAGATGGTTCATTTAGGCTATGTATTGACTATAGGGGATTAAACAAAATAACAATTAAAAACAAGTTCCCAATCCCCTTTATCGACGAAATGTTGGATGAGCTACATGGCGCAAGGTATTTCTCAAAATTGGACTTAAGATCAGGCTAATATCAAATTAGAATCAGATTAGAGGACATACCAAAAACGACATTCCTAACACACGAAGGTCAATATGAATTTAAAGTAATGTCATTTGAATTAACCAATGCACCAGCAACGTTTCAAGCAACTATGAACAAATTATTTCGCCCACATCTCAGAAAGTTTGTATTAGTATTTTTTGACAATATTCTAATTTACAGTAAAACTTGGAAGGAGCACTTGCAACATTTGGACAAAGTTCTTACACTACTTAAAGAACACCAATTTTACGCAAAAAAAATCCAAATGCACCTTCAGAAAGGAAGAAATAGAATACCTTGGACACATTATATCCCATGAAAGCGTAAAGGTGGACCCTAACAAGATCAAAGCTATAAAATAATGGACCAAACCTGCTAATATATCCAAGCTAAGAGGGTTCTTAGGTTTGACTAGATATTACCAAAGATTTATTAAAAACTATGCACATATAACTGCACCTCTAACAAATATTTTAAAGAGGAATTCGTTTCTATGGGATGAGGAAGCAGGAATGTGTTTTGAAAAATTAAAGGAAATTATGTCTAATGCTCTCGTATTAGCAACACCAGATTTTTCTAAACCATTTATCATTGAGTGTGATGCTTTTGGATTCGGTATAGATGCAGTATTAATGCAACAAGGACATCCAATAGCTTTTGAAAGTACGAAGCTCAAGAAAAGAGAACGCCTCAAATCCACATACAACAAAAAATGCTCACTATCATGCACGCACTAGCTAAGTGGAGGCAATATCTTTTGGGAAGTAAGTTTTCTATTCGAACTGACCATAACAGTCTCCAGCATCTCCTTCAACAAAAAACACTTTCCGAAGAACAACAAAAATGGATTGAAAAAATTGTCGCTTTTGACTTGGAAATACTACATAAAAGAAGTAAAGACAATGTAGTAGCAGATGCCTATCCAGGAAAGATGAAGAACCAACACTACTTGCGATTTCGGTTGCTGTCCCTGAGTGGCTTAACAAAATTTGAAGTGAGTATGCCAAGGATCCATAAATAACAGCAATAATCAACAACATTCCCAATAACTCAAAATTTGAGTGGAAGAATGATATCTTATGGTACAAGGGAAGAATATATCTAAATACAAATTCCAAGTTTAAGTTTAAGATACTCAAGGAATTACATGACTCACCGTCAGCTGGACATGTAGGATTTTTTAAGACTTACTACAATGCACGTCAATCCTTTTTTTGGAAGGGAATGAATCGTGATATTCAGAAGTATGTAGCAGAGTGTGGCACATGTCAAAGGAATAAAAGCGAAAATATTACGACACTAGGATTACTTCACCCCTTAAACATTCCAAATCAGAAATGGGAAGAATCTCGATGGACTTTATCGAGGGATTACCAGTATCTGAAGGCAAGGACAAGATTTTCGTAGTAGTCAACAGACTCACCAAATATGCTCACTTTATGGCAATAAAGAAGTCATACTCAGCAAAAGAAATCGCTGAAATATTTTGCAAAAATATATACAAGTTACACGGTTTTCCGAAAGTCATTGTGAGTGATAGAGATGCCAAGTTCAAAGCTAATTTTTGGAAGGAATTGTTCAGCCATATAGGAACCTACCTAAATATGAGTTCAACTTATCACCCTCAAACAAATGGCCAAACAGAGGTTGTCAATAAATGTTTGGAGGCCTATCTACGTTGCTACGCTACAAAAAAACAAAATAAATGGGCTCAATGGTTACATCTTGCTGAGTGGTGGCATAATTCCACTTATCATACATCAGCAAAAATGACGCCATTTCAAGCTCTATATGGGTATGAACCCCCTAAATGGAAGGATCTAGCTATTGTCCAGACAAATCTACCCGTTGTTAAAGATCAACTAGAAGAAACCCAAAAAATTGTCCAAATATGAAAAGAAAACCTGAATAATGCAAGGAATCGTATGAAGCAACAAGCAGACCGTAATAGAACCGAAAGAAAGTTTGAAGTTGGAGAATGGGTATTTGTTAAGCTCCAACCATACAAACAATTATCCGTAAAACAGAAAGGAAAAAACAAATTGGCACCAAAGTTTTATGGACATTATCAGATCAACAAAAAAATTAGCCAAGTTGCGTATGGTTTAAGCCTTCCAGAGACAAGTCGTGTTCACAATGTCTTCCACATATCTTGCCTTAAAAGGGCACTAGGTAACAATCAAACAGCGCAAACAACACTTCCATCCCTAGATGATGAGGGAAGAGTCATTTTAGAACCAGAAGGTATTTTGTCTACTAGAGAAAGAAAGCTTCGATATCGTACTATCAAGGAATATCTGATCAAGTGGAAGGACTTACCCGAAGAAGAAGCTTCTTGGGAGAATGAAGCATTTTGTCAACAACATCCATCCTTACATATGCTTTGAGGACAAAGCATTCTTTCGAGAGGAAAGCAATGTTATGTAAAAATTAGTTAAATTAGGTTTATAATTTAATTTTCAGTTAAATTAGACGAAAGAGCACGACCATAAGATCATGCCCTTTCCCCAAAGGGTATCCATGGCAGTGTATAAACCAAGAACCACATTTGTAATCAACATCATCGGTCAATTAATCAATAATACATATTTATATATATAGATTTTTCTGTGTATCAAAGGTTCTCTATTCCAGATCACCCGAAATATTTTTGACTATAAACAAAGTTACAGTATTGTGGTTTAAGAAATATTTTTAACTATAAACAAAGTTACAGTATTGTGGTTTAGAAGATAAAGTTAACGAACATAGTCGCAGAATCAGGCGCATAAATCGGTATTGCTCGGAGCATGAGATCGTTTGAATGGTGAGCAGTGGCACAGATAGGGTAGAGTTATCGTCCGCAAATAACATTTCCTTGACGAACAGATCCAACAAATAAGATTTTGTGTAACAACTACTTTCTTGCGATGAAATTTTGTGTAACAACCACTTTCTTGCGATGAAATTTTGTGTGAGTGGGTTATGATTTGCGACATGAAATTTCTAAGGTCTTTGTGCTATTGGATTTAACGAGGAGAGGAAAAATTTGGTGATGATGCAGGTGGATTTAACGGGGAGAGCAATAATTTGGTGATGATGCAGGTGAATTTGGGCAATGGAGAGATGGACATCATGTGTTCAAGCTCGACCAGGGGGCGATTCTGGCCCCCAAGATTGATAAGAATTTGTAATGATAAATGTTTGTATCATGTAAAATACACCACCTCCCGTCCAAGGTGAAGGATTACGAAAATACATAATCACTGTGTCTCCATTTGCTTTAGTCTCCGCAAATTTCATCTATTATATCGCATTTTCTTAATCTACGATTATATAAACATAGTTAAGTCTGCAATTTGATACATGGTTTCTGGAGCGAGATTGTGTACATTCCATTGGTTAAAAATGATTGACTTTAATGGGTATCTTGTTTTATATTTTATTTTTAAATAAAATGTATATTTGTAAATTTTAAATAACAATACAGTTTTAATTAAAAAATTAATTAAATTGTTTTTAATAAATATATTAATATATTTATAATTAGCTTTTTTCTCTTATAAATTATATAAATATATGTTCTTATTTTATAATGTATATTTTTAATTATAATTTTTTTCATGGGTTGATGTTAACAATATTTATAATGTTTTAGATTTATATTAAAGGATTTAGATATGGTAGAGTGTCATGAAAGTAAAGGTAGTAAAATTTAACATGGATTACACATGACAATAATCATAATCAAAAGTGAATTTAATTGAAATATGGTTTATTTGTAAAATTTTCTATAAAAATTGAAACAATTTCAATAACCGAACTAAGAGAAAATTTTAGAGCTAAATCTTGAAGTATCATTTATTTGGACAAATTTTCATATTCAACTAAATAAAGGAAAATCTTAAAAGATAAATTTCATACCTACACTAATTTTCCATGTTTTTCCCAAAAAAATAATTAGGCAATTAACGTTTTTCATAGAAATGTTTTGCTCAAATTTTATAAAGACTATATTAAATCATTAGAAATTTGAATATTTTATACAGAAGACATTTTATAGGACACATATTAGGGACTAATAAGATTCACCAAGATTTCTAGGATTTAAGATCATTTTTTTATTTTCAAATTTATGATAAACTAAACATATCCCTTTTATACTCCTTTTACAACTCAAAAAGAGATATGTAGTCCATTCTCATGGCATTGTTACTTTATTTAACCACCAATACTTTGGTTCTCTATATGTTAGGATAAAGAGATAATGTATGCCCCAAATTTGTTATTTTTGAATGTATCTCATATCTAAAGTCTAAGTTATTTGTCTTGCATCTATCTTGTGGAATCTTATTCCCTTAACATCTTAGGATCATAGTTTGGTTGTTAATGTCATTTATAAATCTATGGCCTTGTTGCAAACCATTGTTATTTCCAAAATTGTGTCCTTCTTCTTAAGGTATGAATACAAATTGGCTAAACTTAGGTAAGGAAAAAACTTAGTAAATGCTACATTGGTTTCATAGTTGACATATAGCACTAGAAGATTATCACTATTATCATTGTAATCACTATTTCAAAATTGTAATATGAACTATGTATTATTTCATCTATTTCTTCATTAACATAATCAAGTCCATGCCACAATACAAATAGGAATTAAGGTCAAGGATCTGGGTAAAATACTAAGTCAAAAAAACTTATTTCTTTTCATGAAGACATCACACTAAAATCATTATTTTATAGTGGGTGTAAAAATATTTCCAAATATTTTTTATTGCTTAAAAAGATCATGACCAAATTGGCCATGGGTTAGAAGAAATATTTTCGAGTATAAACAAAGTTACAACCTTATGATTTATAAAATCAAATTAAAAAACATAGGAATTCAAGGCCATAGGCATTAAGTTGTCACTTGTTGTATCTTCACCTTAATGCAACACATTGCTTACAAAGAGCTTCAACGTGTAACTACATAGCATATTTATTAATTCAATAGAATTTCATTTCATAAATCATTCCAAAAATTATAAAACTACATCATAAGAGTCAAAATTACAATCCTTATTATAATACATATCCTCATAAGAATCAAAATTACAATCCTTATTATGATACATATCCTAACAATAGGAAATTAAGTTTTTCTAAATACCAATCATTCTTGTCTTCAACGAGATTTAAGCTCTTGTTATTAGTAATCTTTTTTCAATGTAGTGAAATCTAATTGTATTCATAATAATTCTTTAGAATTAAATAATTTAAACAAGTTATAATAATGCTTGTAATCTCATAAAATATCATAGTTCAAATTATAGTAATACTTGCAATGCTACTGAAAAATTTACAATCCTTATTATGATACATATCCTAACAATAGGAAATTAGGTTTTTCTAAATACTAATCATTTTTGTCTTCAACGAGATTTAAGCTCTTATTATTAGTAATCTTTTTTCAATGTAGTGAAATCTAATTGTACATAATAATTCTTTAGAATTAAATAATTTAAACAAGTTATAATGCTTGTAATCTCATAAAATGTCATAGTTCAAATTATAGTAATACTTACAATGCTACTGAGTATAATTCTAGCCATTACCAAATATAATGAAAAAATTGACTCTAATACTATATATTATTAAACAAAATTGCCATTTAAAAATAGATAATCGCTATATCTTTATATAAATGTCTTCCCTTGTTTTAATCTCCACAAATTCCATCTCATATTTAGAATTTTCCATCTCATATTTAGAATTTTCTTGATCTAAGTTTATATAAACATATGTAACATTTGCAATTTAATCTAAGTTTATATAAACATATGTAACATTTGCAATTTGATACATGTAAGCTATATTCATGCTTTGTGGAGTTTTCTTAATAATATATAATGATTATTTAAAAAAATCATAACTATAGTGGCTTCTATGTTTTTATATAAACGTCTTCCTTTGTTTAATCTCCTCAAATTTCATGTATTATTTGGAATTTTCTTAATATACGTTTATCTAAACATATGTAACATTTTCAATTTGATACATGTAAGTTATATTCATGCTTTTTAGAGTGAGATTGTGGAGTTTTTTTTAATGTAAGTTTATATAAATATATGTAATATTTTTGAGATTGTGGAGTTTTTTTTAATGTAAGTTTGTATAAACTTATATAATATTTTTGAATATTTTAGATGAAAATTATTTTGAAATGTTTTTGGTAGATAGTGATTTGTATAGTGTTGATTAATATTGTAATAATTTTGATGAGAAATATGATAGTTATTTTTTTCTAGATGATTAAGAGTTTTATTATTTAATGATCGATATATAATATGGTCAACACCTTAATATGGACCACACTACAGCACTGGTTGGACTTGTCATCGAATAATCCAGTTAGGTAGTCTTGTCACCTTCCATTTACATTTTACCCATGTCATAAGAGTGCATATCAAGTAGATATGGAATGTAATAGAAAAAGGTACATCATACCTTTCCCCATTAGATGTCTTGACCTTCCTCAATGGAAGAGTAGATCTTGGCTATCATATAGTTTTTTTTTCCCAATCTGCAAGCTAGTTGTCATTCATGCATACATATAGTGAAATGTTTTTGGTAGATAGTGATTTGTGTAGTGTTGATTAATATTGTAATAATTTTGATGAGAAATATGATAGTTATTTTTTTCTAGATGATTAAGAGTTTTATTGTTTAATGATCGACATATAATATGGTCAACACCCTAATATGGACCACACTACAGCACTGGTTGGACTTGTCATCGAATAATCCAGTTAGGTAGTCTTGTCACCTTTCATTTACATTTTACCCATGTCATAAGAGTGCATATCAAGTAGATATGGAATGTAATAGAACAAGGTACATCATACCTTTCCCCATTAGATGTCTCGACCTTCCTCAATGGAAGAGTAGATCTTGGCTATCATATAGTTTTTTTTTCCCAATCTGCAAGTTAGTTGTCATTCATGCATACATATAACAACAAAATATATATAGATAAGTGATCTTAAACATCATGTTATTAAGTTTAGTATCCACGTGTCAATTTTGTAGTTTATACTGAAAATAAATCTTACATTAGATAAATCATAATTTCGTTAAGTCATTCATTAGATAAATCATATCCACTTAAGCCATACATGAAACAACAATAACTCTAATAAGTCATGCGCTAGATAAATCATCACCAAGTAAGTCATACGTTAGGTCATACATCAAACATTTCCATCATCAGTACCTAATACATCTAATGATTTATATAAGTAGTTTCACATGTCCAATTGAATACATCAATATTACATAGCATTCATAAATATATAACATGGAACTGCAAAATAGAGCCTCGGCATAGGTAGCTATCTAAGTCAAAATGGGCATCACAGATGCTCGAAAAGTGAGGGGTAGCTTGGGTTTTTCAAAAAAAATCCTTAGGAGTGATGGAAGAAAGTAGATATTAGTGACAAATCCAACAAGGCCAATGGAATCAAAGGGTTATCTAAGAGGGATTATATCTTATGTGTTAGTAATGGAAGTAAGGTCAAAAGACTCTATAACTTTCATTCTAAGCTTGTTGGAATTTGATGCAGAAATTCTACAAGGAAGGGGTCCAAAAGGATCCTCCTTCAACCAGGGAACTCATCTTTACCCTAGAAATTGAAGTTAATGAGCTTGGAATATTATTAGAAGATATATATGACACTATTACTCATCAAGGACTAATTTCACAAAGGAGAGAAGAGATTTTACCACACTAAACTCCTTTCAATAGAGATGTCCCAACAATATGCATGATAAGATATGAATTATAACCTCTAAAGTGCATGCCATCCTCCATCATCAAGCATGCACCAAGTCAACACCTTCAAAGATGGCACGTGTGAAGTCTCCAAGAGGTGGATGTTTGTTAGCAATGGCACAAAAGTAAGGCAATAGATGAATTTTCATAGCACTCAACCATATTCATGAAAGGAGGGACGATCTCCAACAATACACCTTCACATTTGTGCCAAGACACTTCTCCAAGATGGTACATGTGGACAAGTAATGCATGAGGGAATGTGTAAGGTGGGAGATCCAAGGAAAAATGAGTTAAATAAGCCATGCATAATATGCCAAGTCACCAAGAATCCAACCAACTCATCAAAATGTGCAATATGCCTTCAAATGTGAGCTCAAGGAGGGGAGCACTCTAGGAAAAACCATGATCCATACAAGTAACCCTTCCACATGTAAATATCATCCATAAGAGCTAGGGCGTTAGAGACAAGGAGTCCCAACCATGCTCATATCCATTCATCCAAGTAACAAACCATGTGTAATAAATGAGTGCATGCTGAGCATTTTATGCCATGATGGAGTCATCAAATGGAGATTCCAATACAATGTCTACTTAGTCTAAAAGTGTTATAGGGCATTACATTAATGGATCCTTATATCCTCTTATCCAATCATCTAGCAAGGTGTGGAGACCAGAACATTGCATTATCAAGTGTAATGCTATATTTCTAAGATAAGCAAGTATGTCAAGAAAAACACCATCAAAACCTCTAGCACATCCTCATCCATGTCATCACCAATGTAAGGAGCCAAGTGAAACTTTAGCCATCCAAAGCTCTTTCAGATGAAAAGCACAAAGGTAATGGAAAAATTAACTATTATAGGCTTCATGAAAATGAGGAGTAATAGATATACCATGTTGAAGATAGAGGCTAAGAGCCTAAGATAATTAGAGGCACATCACACAAAATGATATGACACCTGATATATAGTGGATAAAAATTTTAGGATAGAAACTCTAATCGAAACAATTATTTTCATCACCTGATTTCATGGCATGTCCACAGTTGTGAGCACCACATTTTATAGGTGCAAGGGCAAGATTGTTCAACTTTAATAACCATTGTGGGCTAATTAATGAACTACTAATAGTGTGCGATAAATTACATTAATGACCAGTAAGGGACCACTAAGTCAACACACTAACCACCAGTGTGTCTACAACTACCCACTAAGGATGATTCATAATGACTTAATAACCATAAACTTGACCTTAGCCACCATTATACCAAGACATGTTTTTTTCAATTGCCCTTATATTTAATATTATCAGTCTCAAGTAATCCCTAAGAGAATGGTTTTTGATTTTAATCTATAAAAGATCGTTTGGTTTTATGTCCACCTTTATGTTTTGTCTAGTCTAAATTGTTGAAAAGCATAAAGTGCTTTTATAGGATTTTTATGACAATGCTAATGAGACCTCTTATACAGTGTGTATGGCAGGAGCAAGTCAATAAGTAGACAAGGTTACAAACTCAACCTCTTTCCTGTGAAAGTTTTTTTTTTGGTTTTTTTTTGGAATTGAACTTCGGTCATCGATGGTAAACTTCCACATGTTTACTGCTAGACCACACCTTAGCTGACATTGGTCCATTTTGAGACAACCTGGATCATCGAAATTTCATTAACAAAAATAGTTGATCATAGAAGAACTTTACCTCTCCAGATATTTACCTCCATTGTTAATTGAATTTAGCCAAGGTCTAGTACAAACATATGTCAAAATTCAATTGTCTAATCTTGCTAGATTCAAATTATACACTATTGTTCACTTGAATATGTGGGAACATTTCAGTTTAGTTTGCACATGCTAAGATATAAAAAGATGTTCGATTCAAGATATTGTGTTTTATTTTCAGGTCTTTGAAGCTCTTGCGAAACTCAAAAAGCTACTTCAACCAGTCTCGAGGACCTAATAATAATCGAAAAGATGATAGCAGAATCATACTCAGTCATTGATAAAGCATTCAAAGTTGGCACCTTGCATAAAAACACAGGGGCACATAGAAAGTCTTGACTTGCAAGAAGAAAGAATCTGTAGAAATCCATCATAGTTGGTATAGACCAACTATGGCTGCATAAGAATCATAGATAAGGAGATGTAAAAGCTGTGAAACATGAACTTTACCTAACTTGAATTATTGGTTGATTGGACCCTTCTAGGATTTTTTGTTCATATTTTGTATTTATATTGCAAATACATCTGCCCTTGAAATAATTCACGCATGATTTTTATCTTACAATTTGAGGTCATAATTCATTATTCTAGCATGCGCTTCTATTGGAATTTTTGTCTCATCATCACCATCTATTTGAGGCACATGTATCTTGTCTTGACCAGAGATTTTGGATGCACTTGATGTTTTGAAAAACTATCGCTCTTTTTGACATCAGAAAGATGGCCTTGATGGATTGCAGTTTTTAAAATACAGGCATTAAATACTTAAATGCAAGAGAGTTCAGAATGCATTAAATTTTGGTTATGATACTTCTCCCTATTAAAAGTGTATTTGCATTCTAGGATGATATAGAAGAAAGAAAAAGTACTACGTATACAAACCAAATGTTCCAGTAGGGAATTTCCGCTAACATGTGTAAATTCTACCCTATCTCAAGGCATGTGGAGGTTACATTCACAGTGCTCTGTTCCAGGAGGTGCCAACCAAGTGCTTATCAAGATAAGTAAATATTGGAATTTGGAGAATTCCTTATGACAATGGAACTTCTATATGGATAAATATAAGGGTCTAAGTTGTTGGTGCACATCCTCCAAGTGTAGGCAATTACTAAGTGTTGCATGTAATTTTGACACCATGTCTCGCATCTCAAATTCAAAGTTGTTGGGGTGGTTCTTAGCATTTGAGCAATGGGCTTCACCTATTTGTGAACTATGGGGAGGGCCTTGGATTTTGAGCAATGTTCCTCACCCAGTGGTCCCTAATTTTGACTCTCATCCAGCATGTCCAACTTGCTAGCAATGAGTGAGAGTCAACACTTGTGACTACTCACAAGTAAAAGCTTGATGTGAGAATAAATGCCATATTATTGCTGCCTTGGAGGCCAAGTTGCAAGTAATCGGAAAACTAATCGATGTCGAATATAAATGACACAAAAAGGAAAAGAAAAGCAATCATTTTGAACAATTTGTTGTTGAGCTTTGCAGAGAACCAGTTGAAATCTTACATTCCAAGCTAGATGAATACTTTGCCTAGCTGAGTTTTGCAACATTTGCATGTACATCCCTCTTGCAAAACAAGTTATGCTTGAATTTTGTATATTCCTACTTTGTCTGTATATACCATACACTTCCACCAACTTGTTATTTGTTATTGGTGTGTGCAATGCAAAATTGGATACAATCACACAACAGAAAAATGTGAAAAGTTTTCTCTGTTCTTTTCAAAACTATCGATTCATAAATGGTAGACCCATGTCCAGTCCATCTAATCAGCACAAATACTTACTATGGAAATAAATGTCTTTGTCAATCATAAATAGGCTAAGATCATGCCTTCAACGTGAATTCACCATGATGAATGAGATGGACTTGTGCAAATCTAGTTTCACTGTTCGATTTGCTTGCTATGGTAAGCCAAGAGAATTCTAGCAATGAAGTAAAAAGTGTACTATGATTTAATAATCAATTGCCAACAAGAAAGAAAACTTCACTCTTTACAGTATTCAAGCCCAGCGTTCAAACCATCATATGTCTGCCCAACCTTTAATACAAGTAATTAATAACAGGATGCACCAAGCTTTGTTCTGGTTATCAAACACCATATTAATTTCTTGCAGTTCTGCAGAGAGCGCTAACAGAAGGCAAGATGGTCCATGCCCACTCGTCAAACCAGGGTGAATCATAGATTTATAACTAGCTAATGCTATTCAAGATCACTAAAAGCCAAAAAAAAAACAAATTTATCACATCAAACAGTCTAGACTGAAAAATATTATCCTAAGAATTATTTAAGTTTTCCTCCATAGGGGTGGAAGGGGAGTGGCATACCCGTTGTGGGGAGATAGCCGAAGGCAAAAATGTTTTTGCAGCTTTTCTGGATTTTCTGGAAATCTTCTTAAACATATGATGCATAAATCTAGCCAGTAAATCAAGGTTTTTGTCCTCCTCTTCCTCATCCTCCTCTTCTCCCTCATAATAAGCCTCTACATTGTACTCCTCTTCCTCTTGAAAACTACTTCCATCTTCATTATTCTGCTCCAAACCATTCTCTTTCAGCCCATATATGCATATCTTATGCATGACTTTATGATCGTATCAAAGTATGTCCTCTTTCCTCTTGTTGTAATTGTCAGATCTTTCCAAACAAGAACCCCATCCCTTTGAGCTAGATAGGTCTCACTGCAAGTGCAAAAAAATTTCTTAATTGATGGGAGGGCTAAGAGAATTCAAATAGGCATCTCAGTTATTCCAGGTGGAAGTTGCAGTCATCTGGTTTATTTTTTTTGTGGAGAGAGATGCGGAGGCCCCTAGGGAAGATTGGGGCTCTTTCTCAAAAGATAAACCCCTTGGTATTATCAGAAAATCATCATCGTCGTGTTTTATCTGAACCATAGAGGACTAATGTTTCTCCTCGGGTGACCTCTAGGTAGAATTCTTCTCCCGTAATTGGTCGTGAAAATTGAGGAAGAGTCAAATCCTTAAAGACAGATGAATTCAATGTGTTGGTTGAGAATTCAGAGCATGTAAATGGGCGTGAGCACAGGATTGATATTCGAGATGAGAGTTTTGATCTATTGGGACAATTTTTGGTTAAAGTGATGAATGATCTTGATGAATTCAAGGTCTTGGTAAAAAAATTTAGAAAATGAGAGAGCAGAGCTATCTGAAGATCTTCATGTAGTGAGAGCTAAGCTGGAGCAAATGGAAAAAAGAAGTTGATTTCCACCAAAAGCATGAAGAAGAAAGGAATCGATTCTCTGAGGAGAATGCCAAAATTTCTACAAAGCTATATGATTACAAGGAATATCTATCAAGGAGGCAAGATGAAAAATCAGAACGTGATAAGCAATTGAGAGATATGGTACTTGAGCTTCATAAATCTACATCAGAAAAGATTAATTTTGCAATCAATGTGCACAAGCATAGACATATGTTAACAAAGGTAGAGGGTGAATGCTTTCTACCTATCCCTGAGGCAAGATGCGACTCAACTTTATTGCAGAGTCAAACAGAACCATTGCATGGAGAGTATACTGACCAAGAAACATCATTGGGTGTTTAGAAAACTAATTTCCAAAATTCAACAGTTCATAGGGTAGAAAACATTGAGGAAACCATTCAACCATCTAAATCTATTAATGAATCAAAAATTTCAAGTATTGATTTGCAGCTTGCTACTGCTATGAGTATTACAGTATAAAAAACTTGCAGAAGGTACAATCTTGCAGGAAGAGAGAGATTCAACTATACAACAACTTGCTATTACCCATGATTAGCTTAGAAACTTGGTCCAACAACAAGAGAGGATGACTAAGCATAGTGAAGAGTTATTTGATCGTCTGCGGCATGTAGAGTCCAGTGAATTTGGAGAAGAAAACATGCAATCTTTTGTGGCATTGGACATCCTGGTCGCTGACTGTAGCAAGTTCATGAAACAATTGCAGAAAGCATTGGATGAAAGATCACAGTTTGGACCCACTATAAGAGAACTTGACTCTATTTTGTTTTCAAAGGACCAAGATATTTAAGATATGAATTTTAAGTTAGTTGAGCTATCTCAGAAATGTGCCCAACTTGAAGAGATTTGTGGTAAGTGCACAGTACTGGATGAAAAATGCGCTCAAATGGCTTTTCAAACAGCCCAGAATGCAAATGAAGGATATTCCTTACATTTGGAGGTAGATGCCCTTAGAAAATCTCTTTCAAAAAAGGAAACGTTAATGAAAGACTCTTCAGAATTTGATTCTGACTTGAAACACCGGTTTGACACTACCATAGAGAAGTTAATAGTTGTCATTGAGGAAGTCATTCAAGATGAGACTTTGGTATCTGTTCCTTGCTCAGAGAGAATGTCTTATCTGGAGACAAGCCTCCTTTTTCTTATTCAGAAGTATAAGGTAGCTTTTTCACAAGTGAACCTAGTTCATAAATTCTTACTTGAGCTTGCTTCTAATTATGGAAACTTGTTGGAAAAAAAAACCTACATTTTCTTTGGATGTGTTCCTCAGAGAAGTCTTCAGTTACAAAGAAAAGGAATTAGACCAGTTAAATGAAGAAGTAAATGTAATGAATTCAATTAAAACTTAGCATGAAGAAGAAATTAGGGAACTGAAGGACCATTTATGTAAATTTGATGAGAATCTTAAAGAAATGAGCATGGATAACAGCAAGATGAGAACTAAGCTTGAGTAGACTGAAAGCAAATTGTCATTAGTGAGAGAAAATTTTAGTCTGGTCATCACTAAAGGGAAAGGATTGGTTCGAGAGCTAGAAAATTTTTTGCAGGAATTGCAAAAGAAAAATGATACATTGCATGAAACTGAAATGAAAGCTTCTAAGCATGTTAAAGCACTGGAATTAGAGCTAGAAGATATTCAGAATTCTACAAGTGCTTTTCGAGAATCAGTTTCTAACAAGGACTCACTTCTTCAGAAAATTGAAAATGTCTTTGGGGAGAGAATTTGCCAGAGGCAATCCACTCCAATGAAATAATTGATAAAGTTAAGTGGCTTGCAAAATCATCTCTTGGAGTAAATAACACTATGTCTAAAACAAATGTCGATGATGAAAAAACTGGGAAGAGTCATCTTGAAGATATAAAAGAAGAGTACGAGGAGCTACAAAATAAATATTGTAGTGTAGTTGAGCAGTCAAATATACTGGAGAAGTCTTTGTTGGAAAGGAACCATCTTATTCAAGGATGGGAACAAATCCTTGAGAATGTTGATATGCCAACATCTATGCAATCAGCTGATCCAGAATTTCAGATTCAATGGTTCAGCAAAGCACTAACGCAGGCCAAACAAGATGCGGCTTGTTTTAAGCATGAAATTGAGAATGCTCAAAGAATTGTTGACTTATCTATCTTTGAACTGGAGGACTCGAAGAGGAGAATAGAAAGCCTAGAGGAAAATCTCTTGAAAGTAAACTATGAAAACAAGAATATGTGAAAAGCCTCGAGGATCTTAATTCTAAATTTGAATCTCTAAACGAGCAAGTAGTTCAAGATGCATCCTGGAAAGAGAGTTTATGCAATGATCTTGTTGATCAACCTATGAGTGATTCCCTTGTGGAATCAAGCATTGCTTATAGGAATTTAATTACAGAAGACCGTATGAAGAGACTATTGGATATGGTTATTGAAACAATGAAAGAAGACCTTTAGTAGTGGTGGGCCTTGGGACTCGTGGCATGGATTTCCTTTCGTTATGAGGCTCTCATGAAATATCAAGAGAGACAACTTTTTGTTTTTGGAAAGTTGGTCCCATCAAGGTTTTTGTTTGGGATACACACTGCCTTAGCCTTGGTGACAAAGATAAGTGGGGATCCTTTCAAGAAATAGTTTGAGTCAGAAAAATCTGAAGCTCAGTTGGGAGAGCATTTGGGAACAAAGGGATACCATTTATTTGCATAATTTACAGAAGATAAAACACCACCTGCCACCATACATCCTGTTGATTATGGAGCTTGTCGTTGTTTTACAGTAGAGTGCCAATCCATCCATTCTGACAATACTCTTGAAAGCTCATTTGATTCTCACTTTGATGAGAGCCCTGCAAATCCTAAAGTACAATAGAGTGCTAAGAAGGATACACATTGGAGAACTGTTCATATTGTTTTCTTTGATGAACTCGAACTTTTACAAGAACATCACACTAAAGGAAATGCACTGCCCATGTCTACTGCAAAAATAGAAGGTGTTGAACATGCAGTTGAGTTAAAGAAGTGACGAGTTGATTGTCGGGGTTGTTTGATTTGTAATCTTAACCCGTTGATGATAAATGGTCTTGTGTTTGAAAATTTCTATTACATTTCTATCAAATACACATTTATTTAAAAGTTTGTTTTACATTTCTGTCACATATACATTTATTTGAAATTTGCAATCCTCGTCCTTAGATAAATTTTGTTTTTGTCTCCTTTCATGCAGGAACCCTCAGTACAAAACTTGTATATTGTTTGCGACGGATTAGTAGTGAAGCTTGCCATGTTTCCCATGTTTTTCTCCAAGACTAGGTTGAGCATTACCTTAGCAGCAGGGAAGATGAAGAACTTACTAGGGAATCCTTCAGTGGAATCGAAAACGCGACCATGATTTATGCACCAATCTCAGCCATGTCTAAATTATTCATGCGAGAGGCCATTTGTTTAGCCACGTGCAAATAAAAATATGAAACACTCCTCAAAGCCTCATACCTACATTCTTATGACCAACTGAGGAAAATTTGACGAATTTGAAAGCGAAAATCTGGCAATTCTTGTTAGCTCTGAAAAGTGTGATGGTTTATGCAACAAATAGTGTTCCAACAGCAAGAAATCGGACACCTAGTATTGGTGAGAGAGCATAAACGTCAACAATCCCTCGATTTGAAAGGCTTATGTGAGGCTTGGTAATGTTGGATTGATTAGGGCTAGAACAATGATATGTGAGACTTGGGAGGATTTTCAAGTACTCTGAGACATTCAAGTTCACTTGAGACTTATAAGCTCTTTTAGCGGAGATTTGGGTCTGGTGGGTCTTGGGTCCAGATTTTGAACCCGCTATGATACCACGTGTAAGACTCCATCCTGGAGTTCTCTAACAAAATTAAATTTCTCTAATTTAAATACAATAAAATAGGAAATAACTTATTTCTAACTAAACATTTAATCGATGATAATTTACCATTAAAATGTATTTCCCACAATTAAATAAGTTTAAACATTTCATTTCAATCACTCACATGAGTAATCTATAAATAGAGGAATACATGTTCCAAATCCTAGTTGAGATTCCCTTGAGCTCCTGATCCTATTGGGATGCTCCTCTTGACTACCGATTGGATTTACCTCCCAGCCAATTAGGAAGTATTTCCTAGCCCAAGAAACTTCCACAAGTTCCCTAGCCCTCCGAGCCCAAATCCAACCAGATGTAGTGTGTCCAAGTTAAACAAATACTCTCCTTCTCTCCATTCTCTTTTCTCCACTTTCCTCTCAAAACTAAATCCTCCAAAACCACAACCAAAACCAAGACCAAGGATCCCCCCTCTCCTCCCATCATCCTTCCCCTTTTATTCCCCCTTCTCTTCTCCACCTCAACCACCTATCATTAATGTCATAACTACCCCCTCATCCTTACATTTGACTTATCTTCTCCCAAGTAAATTTGAGAGGACATTTTGGGGATGAGATATGAATATATAATTTGGCAATCAATTGGAGAGGACCATGTCTTCTCCCAAGTAAATTTGAGAGGAAGTTTTGAGATATGGATATTTAAATTGGAACAAATGGAAGGAGACCATATCCTATCAAAATTTAAATTTTATGTAACTTGGGAATTGAATAATAATAAAATTTATATCATTAATAAATTTACAGTTTCACCAATGTACGAATGTACCAATATTTCTTGATAATTATAAGTCAATATTTTCAGGTAATCTAAACCCTAGTATAATTTTCATGATAACATTAAGTAGGGCATTACAATAATATTGATTTTGGTTCATCATAGTGCACCATTGATTTTTTTCATCATAATGTGATGCTAAAAAAATTTATCATCACGTGCAAAGCCAATTTTTTTCATCACATTCCATCATTGGTTTTTTTTTGTCACATTCTGACATTGATTTTTCGTTATTACATTTCAAGGTTTATATTTATTTGTCACTATCACGCCAATTTTTTGTTCAACACATACAATGCCATTTTCTATTAAACACATTATGATTTTTGTTTGTCACATTGTGATGTTGATTTTAACTCATCACATGTGATGCCAATTTTTGTTCAATACATTGCAAAGTTGATTTTTACTCATCACATTGTGACATTAATATTTGTTTGTCACATTGTATTTTCTACTTTTGTTTATCATATTGCATTGTCATTATTTGTTTATCATATTGCAATTCAACTTTTGTTCATCAAATTATGACATTGACTTTTGTTCATCATATTACACATAAGATTTTATTCATTACATTGTGACATTTATATATGTTCATCACATTGAACCATCATTTTTTTCGTCACATTGCAACGCAATATTTTTAAACATGATTCAACTTTCTTGGACATGGTTTTCTATGGTCAATTGTGTTGACTATGGGTGAGCATTATTCATCGTGGTTGTCAATGTTTAACTAGAGATGAATATGATTGACCATAATAACCATAGATGACCATGGTTGACCATAATTAAGTTGATTTGGCCATAGTTGAGTATAGTTACGTTGTTGACCATGTTTGACCATGGTTGAGCTTGATTGACCATGGTTAAGTATGGCCAACCATGGGTGAATATGGGTGAACATGGTTTTCAAATTTGAAATGTAAATGAATATGGTTGTCAATGTTTAACTATATATGAATATGGTTGACCATGATTAATCATTGTTGTGTTAGCTATCTGTGGTAAAAAAATTATCAGCTTATTTGACCATTATTGATCTAGTTTGACCATGGTTAACTTGAGTTGTGCTAGTTTGACCATCGTTTGACTAGTTAGACCATGGTTATCAATGTGTAGTTATAGATATATACATGGGGCAATGTTGACTATGATTAAGTGTGTTGACCATGGTGACCATGTTTGACCATGTTTAAACTTATGATAAAACTAGTCATTATTTTAAAATTATTCACTTAAGTAGAAAAAAATCCATTCAGTGTTTCCTTCTTTTTTTTCTTTTCTTTCTTTTTTTCTTTTTTTTTTTCCTTGTGTTTCCCTTTCCATCCTCCTAAGGTTTCTCCTTTGTTTAAGTTTTCCCTTATTGTCCTATTATGGTCCTCTGTCGCTCGTTCTATTTTTATTACTATTTCCTTTTCAAAGTTTTCTTGATATTATTTGTTATTAAGCTTTTTCCTTGAACATATGAATAAAATTAAATAAATTCGAAATTAGAAATTAATTTTAACCAATACTCAATAATAATTTATTAATCCCATTAAATCCTTATTATTAAAAACCCTCTACTATCCCTAAAAGTTTAAATGATTAAGTTTATCAATAAAGAATATAATTACTTTATAATTTATAAAAAACCCTTTATTTTTCATTTATTAATTTAAGTTAGAATTTTAGTGTTTCAATATTTAAATGAAATTAATATTATAACAAAAAATAAATAAATACTTTTTTTTTTTTTTTTTTTTTTTCCTCTGGATTAATTAATAGAATTATTGATTCAATATTTAAATGAAATTAATATTTAACCTAAAAAGTATAAAAAACTTTAATTTATTTTTTCATTTATTTTATTTTTATTTATTTTTTTTTTATTTTTTTTATTGGATTAAAGAAGTTAGAATTAAGTATTTCAAATTTTAATAAACTTATTATTCTAACTTTTAATATATAATAGAAAATAAAAACCCCTTCGACATATCTATATGATTAAATAAATTATAAGTAAAAGGAATTAAACAATTTAATTTAATGTTGCTAATGAAAATATTTTAATTAAATATATTAACTTTCAATAATAATATATTATAATTAGTTATTACTCTCTAAAATTAACATATTATTCTATTATTAGAAGTAATTACCTTTGACTTATTAATGTTATATAATCTAGCTGTTATATAGCCATTAATGGTAAACCTAGTCGTTTGAAGATCTGCTCTCCCTATTTATTTTGCAGCCATGATCTGACTCCTCAACTTGTCCTGACGATGAACCACACTGGTTGGTTCGAAACACATGGACAAAGGTTTTCTTCATGTGATTTTCGTCTAAACTCTTCTTATAATTGTTATGGATCACAGAAGCCTCAATTCAATAAATATCAACATACTTGAAATAACTCTTAAGGTGAAATACATAAGGAAAATGTGAAAGAACATAGAAATTATATTTAATATATTATATTAAGGATATTAAATATTAAGTTTTTTAAAATATTAAATAATAGGTGGCGTGATGGTTTCATTTGGTAATGTTGAACATGATGGCTATATAATAATTAAATATATGGTGATGTTGAAATTTATTCCTATACATAATCTAATTTTAAGGTTACAATAAGTTAGACATTAAATTAGTATGTGAGACCTTTTTGTTTTTGCAATGAGAACTCAACTTTGTAGTGAGATTTGAATTATAAAGTCTATAAAAATTTACATATTCTATTCCTCTTTGGATTTGAAACAATTATTAATAAAAAATTATTAAACATAAAATATTTTAATAAAACTTTATAAGTAAATAATATTAATAACAAAAACTAACATCCTACATTTTTATATATTATTTAAATAATTCAAATTACACTTAATTTAACAAAATTTAATACAACAAAGATATTTAAACTTAAAAATGTATATATTTTAAAGGTGTAGTCTAACTTATAAACTAAATCACTTTTTTTCATGGAAATTCACTAAAAGCCGACAAATACAATTTCAAGGTTTTTGTTGTTTAAAAAATATTTCTAGATGCATAAATAGATTCAGCGCTCTTAAAAACTCTTTAAACATTCCAATTATGTATATTAAATTCAATGGTGGAAAAAGCTATTTAGTCTATATTTTAAATATCAATAACATTAGATTTAAAATAAAACTTATAAATATCAGTAACATTAGATTTATTTAAGAGTGCCAGACTTTATGGAGAAGAAGAATCTTTTGGACAGATGCATCAGTTGAACACACCGATAATATCATTCTATAGAAAGAATACTGAAACACACTTCTTACCGTCAAGAAGCAACGTTCCTATATAAAACCAACTCTGTTCTTTTACGTCAAGCAACGTTCTTAGAGCATTGGCTCTGTAACTCTATCTCATTATTCAAATTTTATGTAAATGCAGCCAGGTGAGTAAATTCTAATTAACTGATTATGTGGCAAAATTCTTCCTTACCTTACTAGTCACAAAAGTTTGAAGATGCACGATTTTCATTCTAGCCGTTATAAAGCTTTCTTCGAAAACGTGTGCATTGAGCTTGTTTTAGGCATTACACAAATCTAAACACTTCAATAAAGTTTTTTCAGAACGAAGGAAAAAACGTTATATTAACATCTGTATAATCAGTTCCAGATTGTACATATTATACATATAAGAAAAGCAAATGTCACGCTCCCAACATTTTTTTCCATAGTTGGGCGGGTGCGGCACCGCCTAAACGACTCACCCGTTTCATGGTTGAGTGTTTTACGAACTACGCCTTACACTTTATTAAATCTTCTTTGTTAAATTATAATGTGCGGAAAATCATTATAATAGCAATGATAAACATAAAGCCAAGAACAACCGAAACATATAATAAATCTTCTTTTATTATATTTTTGAAAGATTACAATGACCGGGAGTCCACGCTCATCCGGTGTTATACATCCGGGCAGGCGCCTGCCCGTGCAAGAGTGCATGGCGGTCTGCCTTGCCTCAACCGAGTTACAACATCAAACGTTATTTCCAACCGACTGGGCGCGCCCGGCACGACCCACGTCTGTTCCAACCTGTGTTCACCGTTCAACAATTCAACTCTTCGGTGGGCAGGCACCCATGCGCACCGCTGCCCAACCACCACACCTCCACAACATATCGACGTTCGGGCGGATGCCTTCGTGCGTTCCACCGCCCGTGCCAACCTTGTGCCCGTGCTACTGCCCGACCGGCGGGTGCATCACCCGTCCGCTGCACAACCGTCCCAACGCCAAGAGTGCGCTGCGACTGCGCCACCGCTTTCGTATGACACTTCCGCTTCCGGTTCGATCGTTCAAATGCCATCCTCCAACCGCGAGTTTATATGAAGGTTTGCGTATCGTTGGGTTGGGCGTAGCCCCATGGCCGATGCCCCAACCGCCATACAAGGAACCCCTCATTCCTTATGATAAACGGTCGGCCTATGCCGCCATATCCACCACCATGCCATCGTATAACTCGACCTCTGCCATATGTGTGTCCGCCCGCTTCTATACCTGCGCGCCTTCCGTAACTTCGCTCGGCCTGTACACCCGCGCCCTTCATTCGACCTGTACACCCGCGCGCCTGTTATCCTTTGCTCCTTGCCATACTTCGCTCGAACCTGTCACATGTGCGCTCGGCCTGCTATGCGCCCGTGGCATATGTGCGTTTGCCGCTTGCGTTCCGCACGACCCATCGTGCGCGTCCACCCGCGTTGCTGCCCAGCGTGTGCATGCCTGCCTCCACCTGCATTTGCCCGCACGCCCACGGTTGCCCCATGGAAACGTCGCGCTCCATACTTAGTCGATTTTTCGCCCGGTGAGGGGCGCACGCCCGTGCTGAAACACTAGGGCGTTACATCCTCCCCCACTGGAAATCATTGTCGCCCTCGACAATCCTGCACGCCTAAGTACCCATCGTTCGAATCTCGCAATCTTCCTCTTCCACTTCCATAGATAATCCTTCGCTTCCCAGCTTTCTTCCTCCAGTGCTCCCTTCCATCTAACAAGGTACTCCCGTCTCTGGTGGCAACCAAGGCCTGTAGTGCGATAACTCGATATCTTCTCCAACTCCAAACCTGGTTTGTCCACTATCCCAGCTGGTCTTCTCGGGGGTTCAGCTCTCTGTGGATGGTCTGAGTCAAGCCTGCATTTCTTCAACTGACTCACATGAAAAACTGGATGTCTCATGTGCTTATGGTGCGGAAGCTCCAGCTTGTAAGCAACTTCCCCAACTTGTTTCTCCACATGAAATGGTCCCTCGTACTTCCGTTGCGACTTGGAAGTAGTCCCCTTGGCTGGCTTCCATTGCTCCCTGGTAATTCTGAGAAACCCCATATCTCCCACACTGAACTGTGCATCCCGTCTCCCACGATCAGCAAACTTTTTCATTCTCCTTGCAGCTTCGTGCAAGCGCAACCGTGCAAACTCTAAGGTCTCCTCCAAAGCCTTCATGAATATCCTTGCATGAGGACTCCTCATCCGACCTATCGTCTCAACGGTGTGTGGTGCAACCGGCATCTGTCCATTCACCAACTCAAATGGACTATACCCCGTCGCGAAACTCTTTTGAATATTGTAGCTAAACTGAGCAATATCCAAGAGTTCGGGCCAATTCTTCTAATCACCCGTGACATAGTGCCTCAAGTAGTCCTCCAGCAGTGCATTGATACGTTCAGTCTGCCCATCTGTCTACGGATGGTAAATCAAACTCATCAGCAACTCTGTCCCAACTATCTTGAACAATGTCGTCCAAAACCTCCTAGTGAATCGTGTATCTCTGTCGCACACGATACTCAACGGCATACCCCAATACTTCACCACGTTCTTGAAGAACAGCTCGGCAGTACACTCAGCTCCACACGGTACCTTCGTCGGAACAAAGACAACATACTTGGAAAAACGATCGACAACGACCATAATCCCATTATACCCCTGAACCTGCGGTAGTGAGACAATGAAGTCCATAGAGACGCTCGTCCATGGCCTCTCTGGAATAGGTAAAGGCTGCAACAGTCCCCCTTGCCTCTGATGGTCTGATTTGTCCTGCTGACAAATGATGCATGTGTGCACATACTCCTCCATTTCCTCTCTCATCTTCTCCCAAAAGAACCCTCTCTCCAACAATGCCAAAGAACGACGCTGCCCTGGGTGGCCAGCCCATGGAGAATCATGGCACTCTTTCAAGAGGTGCCACCTAAGACCAGATGTCTTTGGAACATAGAGTCGGCTCCCAAAGAACAAGTAACCGTCTCGTAGAAAGAACCTGCGAGTCTTTCCCTCCTTTATCTGCTTCACTATATTCTGCGCTAAAGTATCGGTCTCCACGCTTTCCTTCAGTCTATTCTGCATCTCTTCTAACATCTAAATTCGACTCCTACTCCTTGCTGCCCGGTCTTCTCCCTCCAATGGTGCAAGTTGTCCCTTCCTGCTAAGGGCATCTGCCAACGCATTGTGTCTACCCGGTCTATACTCAATAGACATGTCGAACTCTGCCAAGAAGTCTTGCCAACGAGCTTGCTTCGCAGAAAGATTCGGTTGTGATGCAAAATAACTGGCTGCTACGTTGTCCGTCTTGACAACAAAAGGCTTCCTTACCAAGTAGTGCCTCCATATGTGAAGACAATGGATGATGGCAGGCATCTCCTTTTCATGGACCGGATACCTCCGTTCTCTATCCTGCAACTTTCGACTCTCGTAAGCCACTGGATGCCCATCCTGCATAAGAACCCCTCCTATGGCAAAATCAGAAGCATTTGTGTGTACCTTGAACGATCTCTCGAAGTCAGGTAACTTCAGTATCGGTGTCGTAGTCATCCGTCCCTTCAACTCATCGAATTCCTTTTGACATTCCTCCGTCCAACACCACCTCTTGTCCTTTTTCAGTAGGTCTGTCAGTGCCAATGTTACTTTGGAGTAACCTTCTACGAACTTCCGTTGGTAGTTGGTCATGCCCAAAAACACCCTCATATCATGGAAATTCTTCGGTTCAACCCAGTCTTCGATAGCCTTCACTCTGCTCGGCTCCATCCGTATGTATCCTTGTCCAACGATGTGCCCAAGGAACGGTATCTCTGTCTGAGCAAACACACACTTAGACTTTTTCAAGAACAACTGGTTCTCCCTTAGTGCCTCGAAAACCATCACCAAGTGTTTCTTATGATCCTCCATGTTATCACTGTAAACCACTATATCGTCCAGGTATACCACCACGAACTAGTCCAAGTACGGTCGTAGGACATCATTCATCAAAGTACAAAATGTCGCAGGAGCGTTGCATAACCCAAACGGCATAACAAGGAACTCAAAACTGCCATACCTTGTTATGATTGCGATTTTCTTCTCGTCTCCTTCGGCAATCCGCACCTGATAGTAACCATGCCTCAAGTCCAGCTTGGAAAACACTCGGGCCTTCGCAAGCTTGTCGAAGCAATCTGCAGCCAATGGCAAAGGATACCTGTTTCTCACCGTCTGCTTGTTCAACGCTCGGTAGTCACAGCACATCCTTAGCTCATTGCTATCTTTCTTCCGCTGGAATAATACTGGAGCTCCATATGGGGACCTTGAGAGTCTAATGAAACCTACATCAGCTAACTCCTTTAGGTGTCGTTTCAATTCCTCCAATTCAGGTCCAGACAACCGATAAGGTGCTTTCGCCGGGGGTTCCTTCCCTGGTTCAAGCTCAATACTGTGGTCCACTGCACGCCTTGGTGGAAGCTTCTTTGGAAGCTCATCGGGCATCAAATCTGCATATTCGGCAAGCACATCAGATATCTCAGCTGAAATAGGCGTCCCCACTTCATCACCGTCGACTCCTTTGCACACCACCGCATATGTCTCCATGTCTGAGTCCTTCATAGCTTTCTCCAAACTTAGTGCAGAAACATGCTACACATTGACTTCCCTCCTTTGCCTATGTGTGGGCAAAGTCCAAGTTCGTGTCTCTCCAACCAGTACCATCTCGTCGCAAAAGGGGACAACAATAGCCTTGCTGCCCTTCAAGAAGTCTTGTCCAAGTATCATGTCGAAGTCATTCATCTCCATCACCGTGAAGTCCAACTGACCCGTCCAGTATCATGCTTGTACCAGCACTTCGTGTGCCAAACCCGTCACCTTGGCTTTAGAGTTCACTGCCTTGACCTCCATGTTAGATGGGAGAATCGTCAGTCCAATAGCTCTAGCCAACCGTGTCGTCATGAAGTTATGGGTGGCCCCTGTGTCCACAAGCGCTTGAGTGGTTTTCCCATGAACCACCAAGTCTACGAAACCCAGACTGTTCATCCATGATTTCTCCATAACTTGCATACATCTTCGTTCTTGTCGTTTATCATTCAGCCTCTCCAAACCTGGATCAGCTCTGATACCACCTATCACGCCCCCAACATTTTTTTTCCATAGTTGGGCGGGTGCGGCACCGCCTAAACGACTCACCCGTTTCATGGTTGAGCGTTTTACGAACTACGCCTTACACTTTATTAAATATTCTTTGTTAAATTATAATGTGCGGAAAATCATTATAATAGCAATGATAAACATAAAGCCAAGAACAACCGAAACATATAATAAATCTTCTTTTATTATATTTTTGAAAGATTACAATGACCGGGAGTCCACGCTCATCCGGCATTATACATCCGGGCAGGCGCCCGCCCGTGCAAGAGCGCATGGCATTCTGCCTTGCCTCAACCGAGTTACAACAGCAAATGTTATTTCCAACCGACTGGGCGCGCCCAGCATGACCCACGTCCGTTCCAACCTGCGTTCACCGTTCAACAATTCAACTCTTCGGTGGGCGGGCGCCCATGCGCACCACTACCCAACCACCACACCTCCACAACGTATCGACATTCGGGCGGACGCCTTCGTGCGTTCCACCGCCCGTGCCAACCTTGTGCCCGTGCTACTTCCCGACCGGCAGGCGCATCACCCGTCCGCTGCACAACCATCCCAACGCCAAGACCGTGCTGCAACTGCGCCACCGCTTTCGTATGACACTTTCGCTTCCGGTTCGATGGTTCAAATGCCATCCTCCAACCACGAGTTTATATGAAGGTTTGCGTATGGTTGGGTTGGGCGTAGCCCCATGGTCGATGCCCCAACCGCCATACAAGGAACCCCTCATTCCTTATGATAAACGGTCGGCCTATGCCTCCATATCCACCACCATGCCATCGTATAACTCGACCTCTGCCATATGTGTGTCCGCCCGCTTGTATACATGCGCGCCTTCCGTAACTTCGCTCGGCCTGTACACCCGCGCCCTTCGTTCGACCTGTACACCCGTGCGCCTGTTATCCTTTGCTCGCTCGCCATACTTCGCTCGGACCTGTCACATGTGCGCTCGGCCTGCTATGCGCCCGTGGCATATGTGCGTTTGCCGCTTGCGTTCCGCACGACCCATCATGCGCGTCCACCCGCGTTGCTGCCCGGCGTGTGCATGCCTGCCTCCACCCACGTTTTCCCACACGCCCACGGTCACCCCATGGAAACGCCGCGCTCCATACTTAGTCGATTTTTCGCCCGGTGAGGGGCGCATGCCCATGCTGAAAAACTAGGGCGTTACAGCAAAGCATCGAGCAAAAATTTGAGGAGAGGTTCTTCTGTGTAGATTGCCAAAATAAAGTTAGAGATGTACATATGCAAGGGACACCAGCACCAGCTATGAGAAGAAATCCTGATAGATGAAGCCATACATATTCTGATATATACAGGTAAGTCAAAAATCAAAAGTGGAGAAGCCAGAGATAGATCATAAAGACAGATGAAAGGAGTATTAGAAACCCGGAATACAGAAGTCTTGGATGGAGAAGGACTCCTCGCCAGCAAAAACCTTCAGTGACCATGATCTTGAACCGAGATGAAGGCCTTCCTTTGACAAGAAATCCGCATTTTGGTTCCTGTCTCGGTAGACTTGCTGAATGGAGCTCCCTCCCATCTGACCCCAAAAGAACATGATTCTATCCAACCAGCATGTGAGGTGAGGGCATTGGATGAGGCTTTTGCCATTGACATGATCGACCATAGTTTTTGAGTCCCCGAAGATTGAGATGGGATGGATGTCAAAGAAAGTACAGAAGGCGAGAAGACCTACGAGTGCTTTTGCCTCCGCCAAGCTGTTTGTACCCTTACCAGGATTGCAGGACAAGTTGTAATGTAGGTTCTCATCCATAATAATGACCATCCGCCAAGTTGTTTGTACCCTTACCAGCATTGCAGGAGAGGTTGTAATGTAAGTTCTCATCCATAATAATGACCACCCCACAACCGCAAATATTCTGATGGGCAGCACCGTCAAAGAAGGCCCTCGGCGATCTAAGAAGGGGATCTGTCAACTCACTTCAATAAAGTTGGTCTCCCCCATCATTCAAAATTGAATATATATATATATATAAATTAAAAATTAAAATTAAAATTAAAATAAAAAAATCACAAAAATGGTGGTGTTAAATTTTGAATTGAGGTCATTTTAAAAAAATATAATTAAACATTTATTTCTAATTACGTGAGAGGTATTTTTAATTAAATATTTATTTCTAATTACATATAAATCAGTTTTTTACCTTCATGTATAATGTTGAAGTAAAATTATATTTAAAATTAATAAATGATACTTACATTAAGGAAATTAAAAATGATAATAAATAATTAGCAAATTTAAATGATAATATAAAATAACATATATTGATTATTAAAAAAAATCACTTAATTATTTATAAATTTTATATAAATATAGTAATTGAAAGTTAATATATATATGTAATGCCCCATGAAAATGTAAATATTTTACTTTACAGTGGTTAAGATGATAAGAAAATGATTTCTTGTAAAAAAAATGTTGTCAACTTCTGAGAGGGAAGTTGGAGAAAAACAGTTGCAGTGAACTGCAACCCTAACCACCTCCCCTAACTGGGAAGTGTTCCTGAGGAAAAAGGGGAAAAGAAGGTGGGTCTGTGCTGTAGAGACAGACAGAGAAAGGGAAAGAAGACTAAGTCTACCAGATAGTCAAGCGCGAGTGCAAATGTTCTTGCTGCGGATAGTGATCCTGCAAGACAGCTAAGGGGAGATTCTGGTCCCGAAGGACGAATCTCGTGGTTGGGTGGACAAGAAACAATAGTGTACCAGGTGGACCTTCAAGGAGCCTTACCCCTGGAAAGACCAGGTAAGTAAACGATCCTCCCAGAAGTCTATTCTGAAAACTGTTCCGAGTTGAAGAGGAAAACCATTGTTATTACTCTGATTAGTAGTAAGGTGACAAAATGTTCCTTTTTGAACTAGAAATACACAAGGGTACAGTTGATTATTTTCTTGTAAACTGTTCAGAAATAAAAGAAGAGAGCCACTATTATTACTCTATCAATAGTAAGATGACAATGGTTTCCTTCTTAAACTATTAATGCCAAATGGCATTTTAGAAGATAAGGTGTTTTAGAGGTAGCTTGAAATAACAATCAAAAATGAACTTAGAACCTGAGGCCAAGAGTGGGGGTTTTAGCTTGAAATCATATAAATACTACAACACTGCAAACTATACTCGAGACTGTTCATCAAACAGCAAAGAGGAATACCCGTTAGAGGGAAAGAAAAAAAAACAAAGCAGTATTAAAGAGTTAATGCTCGAGCTGTAGGCGGAACCTATAGTATTTTAATTCTTTTATATATTTAATGGGTTATCAAAAAAAAGAGCAGTAGTATTCTCGAAAATATGCAAAGACTCTAGCGGCCAAGTAAATTGGATCATTCTCCTAAACCCTAGACTTCCAGAGAAAGAGAACAGAACCGAAAGAAAAAGAATAAAAACAAACTACACATAATGAGCACGTATCACAACCATTAAAGGAATTAGGGTCAACATGGTGGTGCATGCTAAACAACGACAGTGCTCCAGCGAGGGAGACCGCGTTTCTAGGTATTTCTTCTGCTAGACTAGAAATAAACCTGAGTGAATTCGCTAAATAACAATTACATCTTAATTACAAACAGACATGAGGTGTTTGGTTGCAAACCTGGGCTCATGTTAAAGAAAATATTCAAGTGATTCAACTGAACCAGTAACCTTTAAAAGAAAATCTGGGTAATTACATAGAACATTCAGAACTTAATGTATGAAATTAAAAAGAATATATAATTGAACTCTGCATCTATATATATAAACATTAGTACAAAATTTTAACAGTTCTGCATCATGGAAATGGCACTTAATTCATAAATTCAACTGTCCATTACTTGAAAACGAGATTTGGAAGAAAACAAAATATAAGAATCCATGCTAGAGAGTATCATGTGTTTCAATATTTGAAGATTTACTTGAAATAGAAAAAAACGAGCCTAAGAGTTCATGCCGGAGAATATCATGGACTCGGCTGTTGCCGAGACAAATTCCAAATACAATTCATATGAAATAAACGGAACAAGGGCTGTAAATACAGTTATACATTGGAACCAGAACTCTGGGGCTCGACCCCTGCTTAAATTACAATATATATATATATATTAAATATATATATATATATATATATATATATATATATCGGACTCCTGCATATCTTACATCAGAATTCAACCAAGGCGATGGACGCCTAAACCATACTTTAAATACTGTCAAGTCTCAAGCCAGAGAAGAGCCTGTGGCCTTAAATATTAAATATCAAACAAGGCATAGAAGAACTCGGTTCCAGACATAGTGGGTACCATTTCTGCAGGTAAAACCACAAAGGAAGCGGTTCATAACTCATGAATTGTGGCCCAACTTACAGCAAACTCTCCACAGAGCAGTTAAACTGGAGATATGGAAGCTTACTCGTTATTCTGCGCCGGATGTGAGAAAACATGGTAGTCGTGGCTATTCCGTCCAGCCAAGTGGTAGCCTCGGGTTGCCATTACCCGACTCCATCTGGAACATGTAAAATCCATGAAAGATTGTTAAGGTCTGGGCAAAGTATAAACATCAAAAGAAATGAAACAACAGAAAACAGAGCAAGTCTGGGAAACAACTAAACCAGGGAGCTTACCGAATGGCGCAATATCCACCTAGAGGAAGAGCAGACTCACTTGGCACTTGAACCTGGGTTGCATACTAAACTGGACGCGGCAGAGAGTAGCCCGAGCAGTAGAGAGCACCAAGGATGAATGAAGTGAACAAGTGATATTGCCCGGATAAACTTCCACAGAACCCAAAAACAATGCAGAACCCTTGGATCTCCACCCAAAATCCTGACCGTCAACTGCGGGAGGAACCCGAGGGGCACATTTGCCAAAGGTACCCCAGCTCATGCCATGCTACTGTGACAAGGCAAGGAATGGACAGTGAGCCAAGTGGAAAGCATCCGTAGCTCCAGTTGTGGGCGGAGTACCGTCAAACAGTAACAACGGTACCGTGAAATAAATGTGAGGGACAACTCATATAGTGTAGGGTTTAATATAAATGTCAGTCTTGCTGTCGGAAAGATTTCTCCGACTACCTGTTCCGGAAACTACATAATCCATTACCATGTGTATACATTTAAATATTACCCTGTACCACTTATTGCTTGAGACGAGAATTATTACCGTAAGTAAAACAGGGTGGGTTAATCAATAAAAAAAAATCAATTTCAGGATAGTTAAGGGAGTTGTGACAAGTGTTATCAGATCCAAGTTACAAAACTGAGGCCTCTGGGAATCGAAATTGAAGTTGAAACTGAAATTGAAATCGAAAATTGAAAGTTGCAATTGCAAACTGAAGACAACAAACAACACATACAATTTATTTTGTCCATGTTTGAGCAATTTCAAAAAAAAAAATTGATTTAATTTCTTTTATGTGAAAGCCAGGAAACCAGACGACAAACAGTATGAGAAGGGGGGATAGTGCGTCACGTAGGTATGCAATGGGGCAGGGACCTGTACCTGGCCCTGAGGGTAATCCCGAGTTATGGGTGCAACTCGGGGAGGAGGCCCGTAATACAAATCAGGCTATCTTGGAGACAGTGCAGGCACTGAAAAAAGAAATGGCCCAGTTACGCGAAGATAACGCGTGGCTAACTATGGAGCAAGAAAGAATTCTAAAAAGTTTGTTTGACAGATAGAATCAACCACTAGCTAATCCCAGTACGGAACAACAGAGAATGTCAGAAGAACAGAGCCATCATATAGCACCTGAAAGGTCGGAAGAGAGGGAGGAACGTTCTGACAATGCATCTGAGCAGCAGACCTTAAAAAGGCAACGAGTAGAGCTGCAAGGAGAGTTTCGTAAGATTAAACCGCCGCACTTTGATGGGGAACAAGAAGAAGCAGCTGAAGCTTGGTTAATTAATATGAACAAATATTTTCAATTATATGAGTATGATCATAACCTTAAGGCATGGCTGGCCATTTTCCAACTACAGGGAAAAGCTACCCTGTGGTGGGAAGAAATTAATATTGTGAAGGGAGTGACCGAGCAGACCATAACTTGGGAAATTTTCCAAAGGTACTTCAAAGAAAGATATCTGACCGAGCGCTTCTACGACAAAAGGGAAAGAGAATTTCATGACCTGCGGTTGGGGCAGCAAACCATGGACGAATTTATCACCTGTTTTACTTCCTTGCTTCGCTATGTGTCGTATATTAGAGAGGAAAAAGCTAAGGTGCAAAGATTTGTTAGCAAGCCACTGTATATGCGGGAAAGGATTGAGTTTGACAATATGAAGATGATGGACGAGGCTATTCGTAAGGCCAGGATCTGCTATCAGCAGAACAAACAGAAAGGAGAAGCTTCTGGCAGAAAATGGAATGAGAAAAGAGGCCATAAGCCAGCTAGAAACAGTAAAGGGAATCACAGTGGCAGAAGCAAGGGAATTGGCAAGGGACAGAACAGTAGAACTGCACCGAGAAGTTCACCCAAATTCAAGACAGCTAGTGAGTCCAGAGTCAGCGAGAAGCATGCAAGATTGGACAATGAAGGGGCAGCAAGGCCCCCAGTACAGTGTTGGGGCTGTGGAGGGCTTCATTACATCAAAAACTATCCACAGCGTAAGGGAACTAAACAGTTATCCCAAATCCATGAAGCATTGATAGTCGGCGATGTAGGACGTAGCGTACCAAGGATTAATTCAGCCCTGGACGACCACCAGGTGGAGTACCAACTGACCATGGTCGAATTTGAAGGTAAAATCTCAGACCTTACTGTAGCTGTTTTAATTGACCCGGGGGCCATATTAAGTTATATTAGTCCTAAGATAGTGGAACACTATAAAATGCAACCTATTAAATTCAAAATTCCATGGCTAGTACAGCTGGCTACAGGGGCCAAGAGGCGAGTATTGGCAAAAGTCAATAACTGCCCTTTCACAATACCAGGATAGCCAGTAATGGCTGATCTAAATGTGCTTCCCCTTGGTTCATATGACATTCTGATTGGTATGGACTGGCTAGAAAAGCACTGGACATTAGTTGACTGCAAGACAAAGATTATTTATTATCAGGATGAACATGGAGCTAGGAAAGAGGTGCAAGGAATTAAGCGACCAGTGCAGGTTCGACCAATAACTGCATCCCAGCTAGCAAAATGCATCAGAAAGGGGTGTCAGGTTTATGCTATCCAAGTGGGTTATGTTGATTCGAAAGATAAAACAGCCACGTTGGATAACATCCCTGTAATACAAGAGTTTGCAGATGTCTTTCCAAAAGAAATTCCCGGACTGCCACCTAAGAGGGATATAGACTTTACCATCGAATTGGCACCAGGGGCAGCACCCGTGTCACGGGCACCCTATAGAATGAGTGTACCTGAGTTGATAGAATTAAAAATGCAATTACAGGAACTGCTAGATAAAAATTATATTCGCCCCAGTGTGTCTCCGTGGGGAGCCCCAATGTTATTCGTCAAGAAAAAAGACGGAACCCTTCGCATGTGTATAGATTATCGTCAGCTGAACAAGCTGACAATAAAAAACAAGTATCCTTTACCTAGGATTGATGAACTTTTCGACCAAGTGAAGGCGGCAACAGTGTTTTCCAAGATCAATTTGCGATCAGGTTACCACCAAATCAGAATTAATACATAGCTAAAACAGCTTTTAGAACAAGGTATGGGCATTATGAATTTGTGGTGCTACCCTTTGGGTTAACTAACGCCCCTGCAACTTTCATGTGCTTGATGAATAACATTTTTCATCGATATTTAGACAGATTTGTGCTAATATTTATAGATGATATCCTGATATACTCCCGCAATATGGAAGAGCACAAAGAGCATCTCAGATTGGTGCTACAAACCCTCCGGGAACACCAGTTATACGCTAAGTTCAGCAAGTGCGACTTCTTTAAAGAAGAAATACAGTATTTAGGCCACATAATCACTAGGGAGGGGATTGTTGTGGACCTTGAAAAAATAAGAACCATAATGGAGTGGCCCGTACCCAAAGATGTAGCGGACATCAGATCCTTTATGGGGTTAGCCAGTTATTACAGACGATTTGTGGAAGGCTTCTCTAGAGTAGCGTATCCCATCACCTCCTTACAGAAAAAGGGAAGAGCATTCAAATGGACCCCAGAATGTCAAAAAAGCTTTGAGCAGTTAAAGCATCTGCTCACCACAGCACCCATTTTGAGCATAGTTGATCCTAATAAGGACTATGTGGTGTGTACTGACGCGAGCAAGAAGAGCATGAGAGGTGTGTTGATGCAAGAAGGTAAAGTGATTGCATATGAGTCCAGGAAGCTAAAGGAACATGAGCAGAAGTACTCTGCTTACGACCTAGAGTTGGCGGCCGTCATACATGCTTTAAAGATGTGGCGGCATTATCTTATGGGCAGAAAATTTTTGTTGCTGACCGATCACCATAGTTTGACCAATTATTTCAGCCGGCCCACTTTAAATGCTAGACAAGCGCGGTGGGTGGACTTCCTAAGCAGTTTTGACTTTGAAATCAAACATTTGAAGGGGAAAGAAAATCGGGTGGCTGATGCCTTAAACCAGAAGGTACAGTGTCTGTACGAAAATTCCTGCAGCGAATGGAAAAGTCCCTTCAAGGAAATGATAAGGAAGGCAGCAAGACAAGATGCTGAATATCAGCAAATAAAACAGCAAGTACAACAAGCTACCAACGAGAAGAATCAGCAAGGATATAAGATGGATGATGCTGGAATGTTATACTACAAACAAAGGCTATATGTACCTTATCAAAACAGCATTAAAAATCTGATTTTGGATGAATTCCACATCAGTCATTATGCGGGACACCCAGGTTACCAGAAAATGATCACTGCAATTCGAAAGAATTACTATTGGTGGGGAATGAAGAGGAATGTGGCTGAGTATTTGGCACGGTGCTTAGAGTGTCAACAAATTAAGGCAGAACATCAGCATCCAGCGGGGCTACTGCAACCATTACCCATTCCCGAATGGAAATGGGAAACCATTTCTATGGATTTTATCACCAGACTGCCTAGAACAAAGAAGAATAATGATTCCATTATGGTGGTGGTAGACAAGCTGAGTAAAGCCGCACATTTTATACCTGTGCAATCCACCTACAGGGCTACACAGATCGCCCATATCTTCATGCAGAATGTGTTTAAATTACATGGACTTCTGAAGACGATAATTTCAAATCGTGACGTGAAATTCACATCAGCCTTTTGGAGGACATTGTTCGCGAACTTGGGGACTCAGCTGAACTTCAGTATAGCATATCACCCCCAGACCGACGGACAAATAGAGCGAGTGAACCAAGTGGTAGAGGACATGTTGAGAGCCTATGTAATGCAGCAACCAACACAGTGGGAAGAGTATTTGCACCTGGTTGAGTTTGCATACAACAACGGGTATCATACCTCGACACAAACGAGTCCTTTCGAGGTCCTATACGGAGGAAATTCCGCACACCCTCAAGCTGGGGTCGACCTAAAGACAAACTAAGATTAAGGCCAGAAATGCTTAAGGAAATGGAGGATATGGTGAAATGGGTGCGCTCTAATTTGAAAGCTGCTCAAGACAGGTAAAAGAGTTTTGCTGATCGGAAGAGGAGGTTCAAGGAATACCAAGTCGGTGACCATGTTTATATCAGGATTCAAGCCAAAAAGAGTACACTGTAATGGAGGGGGTGTGCCAAGTTGGCACCCCAATATTGTGGACCATTCCAAGTCTTAGCAAGAATCGGGTCGGTGGCTTACCAGTTCGCCTTGCCAAGTCACATCCGGGTCCATAATGTCTTCCATGTTTCTATGTTAAAAAAATACGTTTATGACCCTAAACATGTGATCAGATGGCAGGATATACAGGTGAGGATTAATTCTAGTAGACCAGTCTAAAGTTTTTCTTTTTAAGAAACTGATTTAGAACATTGCATGCTCTAGGTCGAACCAGAAGGAGAAGTCTTGGTCGAGCCGCTGAGCATTCTCGACCGGAGAGAAGTACAACTACGGAAGCGAGCTATTACCCAAATTAAAGTGCAATGGCAGCACTTTGGGCCTGACGATGCCACTTGGGAAGATGAAGACCTCATGAGAAAGGCTTACCCGGAGCTGTTCTTAGTCAACGTACATCGGGACGATGTCCAATTTCAGGAGGGGAAGATGTAATGCCCCAGGAAAATGTAAATATTTTACTTTACTGTGGTTAAAAAAAAATTGAATATGACATTATTAAATTTGGAATTTAATGGTATTATTATTTTCTTGAAGATGATAAGAAAATGTTTTCTTGTAAAAAAAAATGTTGTCAACTTCTGAGAGGCAAGTTGGAGAAAAACAGTTGCAGTGAACTGCAACCCTAACCACCTCCCCTAAATGGGAAGTGTTCCTGAGGAAAAAGGGGAAAAACAGGTGGGTCTGTGTTGTAGAGACAGGCAGAGAAAGGGAAAGAAGACTAAGTCTGGTGAGGACCACATAGTCAAGCACGGAGTACAAATGTTCTTGTTGCAGATAGTGATCCTGCAAGACAGCTAGGGGGGAGATTCTCGTGGTTGGGTGGACAAGAAACAATAGTGTACCAGGTGGACCTTCAAGGAGCCTTACCCCTGGAAAGACCAGGTAAGTAAACAATCCTCCCGGAAGTCTGTTCTGAAAATTGTTCCGAGTTGAAGAGGAAAACAACTGTTATTACTATGATTAGTAGTAAGGTGACATAATGTTCCTTTTTGAACTAGAAATACACAAGGGGATAGTTGATTATTTTCTTGTAAACTGTTCAGAAATAAAAGAAGAGAGCCACTATTATTACTCTATCAATAGTAAGATGAAAGTGGGTTCCTTCTTAAACTATTAATGCCAAATGGCATTTTAGAAGATAAGGTGTTTTAGAGGTAGCTTGAAATAACAATCAAAAACGAACTTAGAACCTAAGGCCAAGAGTGGGGGTTTTAGCTTGAAATCATATAAATACTACAACACTGCAAACTATACTCGAGATTGTTCATCAAACAGCAAAGAGGAATACACGTTAGAGGGAAAGAAAAAAAAAACAAAGTAGTATTAAACAATTAATGCTCGAGCTGTAGGCGGAACCTATAGTATTTTAATTCTTTTATATATTTAATGGGTTATCAAAAAAAAAGAACAGTAGTATTCTCGAAAATATGCAAAGACTCTGGCGGCCAAGTAAATTGGACCATTCTCCTAAACCTTAGACTTCCAGAGAAAGAGAACAAAACCGAAAGAAAAAGAATAAAAACAAACTACACATAATGAGCATGTATCACAACCATTAAAGGAATTAGGGTCAACATGGTGGTGCATGCCAGACAATGGAAGTGCTCCAGCGAGAGAGCCCACGTTTCTAGGTATTTCTTATGCTATACTTGAAATAAACCTGAGTGAATTCGCTGAATAACAATTACATCTTAATTACAAACAGACATGAGGTGTTTGGTCGCAAACCTAGGCTCATGTTAAAGAAAATATTCAAGCGATTCAACTGAACCAGTAACCTTTAAAAAGAAAATCTCGGTAATTACATAGAACATTCAGAACTTAATGTATGCAATTAAAAAGAATATATAATTGAACTCCGCATCTATATATATAAACATTAGTACAAAGGTTTAACAGTTTCGCATCATGGAAATGGCACTTAATTCATAAATTCAACTATCCATTACTTGAAAACGAGATTTGAAAGAAAACAAAATCTAAGAACCCATGCTGGAGAGTATCATGGGTTTCAATATTTGAAGATTTACTTGAAATAGAAAAAAACGAGCCTAAGAGTTCATGTCGGAGAATATCATGGGCTCGGTTGTTGCCGAGACAAATTCCAAATACAGTTCATATGAAATAAAACGGAACAAGGGCCGTAAATACAGTTATACATTGGAACCAGAACTCTGGGGCTCGACCCCTACATTAAATTTACAATATATTATATATATATTAATTTATATTTTATCTATATATATATATATATATTATTATATATATATTATAATATATATATATCGGACTCCTGCATATCTTACATTAGAATTCAACCAAGGTGATGGATGCCTGAACCATACTTTAAATATTGTCAAGTCTCAGGCCAGAGAAGAGCCTGTGGCCTTAAATATTAAATATCAAACAAGGCGTAGAGGAACCTGGTTCCAGACATAGTGGGTACCATTTCTGCAGGTAAAACCACAAAGGAAGCGGTTCATAACTCATGAATTGTGGCCCAACTTACAGCAAACTCTCCACAGAGCAGTTAAACTGGAGATATGGAATCTTACCCGTTATTTTGCGCCGGATGTGAGAAAACATGGTAGCTGTGGCTATTCCGTCCAGGCAAGTGGTAGCCTCGGGTTGCCATTACCCGACTCCATCTGGAACGTGTAAAATTCATGAAAGATTGTTAAGGTCTGGGCAAAGTATAAACATCAAAAGAAAGGAAACAACAGAAAACGGAGCAAGTCTAGGAAACAACTAAACCAGGGAGCTTACCGAATGGCGCAATATCCACCTGGAGGAAGAGCAAACTTGCTTGGCACTCGAACCCGGGTTGCATACTAAACTGGACGCGGTAGAGAGCAGCCCGAGCGATAGAGAGCGCCAAGGATGAATGAAGTGAACAAGCGATATTGCCCGGATAAAATTCCACAGAACCCAAAACAATGAAGAACCCTTGGATCTCCACCCAAAATCTTGACCGTCGACTGCGGGAGGAACCCGAGGGGCACATCTGCCAAAGGTATCCCAGCTCATGCCACGCTGCTATGACTGGGCAAGGAATGGACAGCGAGCTACGTGGAAAGCGTCCGTAGCTCCAACTGTGGGCGGAGTACCGTCAAACAGTAACAACAGTACCGTGAAATAAATGTGAGGGACAACTCGTATAGTGTAGGGTTTAATATAAATGTCAGTCTTGCTGTCGAAAAGATTTCTTCGACTACCTGTTCCGGAAACTACATAATCCATTACCATGTGTATACATTTAAATATTACCCTGTACCACTTATTGCTTGAGACGAGAATTATTACCGTAAGTAAAACAGGGTGGGTTAATCAATAAAAAAAAATCAATTTCAGGATAGTTAAGGGAGTTGTGAACTATAAATTATCTTGTCTATATTAAGTTATTTATTATATATAATATCAGAAATAATAAAATTGACAGATAGCATATAAAATAATATTGTTAATATTATATGATTTGTAATCCATTCTATATTCAATTGTTATTTAATAATGGAATTATATTTTCAAAAAAATTGCAAATTGATATATGAAGTGGAAAAAATATTTTCCTACTAAAAAACAAGGGCTCACATAAATTTTGGTGGGTAGTAACCACTAGTAGTTTGCACGTGTAAATTTTTGCTCCTTCTTCTTAAAGTGTTGAAGAACACATAAATAATGGCAAGCAGTAACTCTTGGTAAGCATACAAGTCTACATTTTTTATGCAAATAATAAGGCTTTCAAGTTCTAGTCCAATCAAATGTTTGAATTTTTTTTCAATAATATTGAAAAATAAATATATTTTTTTGAATGTTAAACATTATAATGTGCATTGGTCTATGTTGGTGGAAAATCGATTGCTAGTGTCTTAACTTGGCAAGGACTAATAACATAATTTTATATCAACTCTATAAAGAGAAAAATAAAGTAATTTAAATTACAAATTTCCTTATATTTTTACTTTTCATTCATAGAGTGATGTGTAATTTATTCCATTCATAATATAAAGTTCATATAATATTTTAAATATTAATAACAAAGAAGAAATTTAATATAATGATAATTAATAGTTTTTTTTTTTTTAATCAAAATATAATATTTATTATTACTTTCAAAGTTTAATATGGGGTTTGTTTGTAACATACTTAATATTATAAGAAACAAAGAAAATGTAACATTTAAAAATATTAATAACAAATATTCAACATGTGATATATATAAGCTATGTATTAACATTTAATGTAAGAATGTAAATTATATTGTGTGAGAGAAAAAGTATAATTAAACATATTTCTCAGTTTATCTTTAACACAGATATTGTGCATTTTGAGATTTTTATGGGAATTTACTAGATCCAAAATTGACCTAAATTTATTTTAATATAATAAAATTTCATCAAATTTTAAATTTAATTATTATTATTAAATACTATTTTTTTTATTTCTATAAGTTATGGGGTTTGGAAAACGAGTAAATAAATAAATTATAAAATAATAAAATATTATTTAATATTTATTATCTGTGTGTAGGTAATAATAGATACTGTTTTGATTATGGATTTATTTTTCTCCAATAATTAATAATTAAATCAGTAATTTGTAAAATTTACTTTTACATAAATTAGAACACTAGAGTATTCTTATGCAATCATTTTTTTAATTTTAATTTTAGATTTGAACACCAAAGTATTATCATGCAATCATAATTGTATACAATTATCTCTTATTATGCCATCATAATTGTGGTACAATTATCTTCGATTCATTCTTTTGTTCGCAGCAACATTCATTCATTGTTGAGTGTGAAATTGTACAATATTGATCTCATTAATCTCTTGCAGGGGGATTCTGCGCCCCATCATCCAATGTTGTTGTACACCCTCCTCTCTCATCATTTATTGATACACTTTCCCCTCTCATCATCATCCAATAAATTAGACAACTTGCCTACTGATATTCTTTCTGCTTTCTCTTCAAATGAAACAGTCTTCCAGCAGCGAGCAGCCACATGTATTGCAATCACGAAAGACAACTCAAAAGTTATTAATACACCTTCTTTCCACCACTCAACCAAGAAAAGGACTTTCGATGCCTTACGTGCTGGTGCAGGCTCCAGTTTTCTCAGGTTAAAAACGTAAAAGGGGCACCACTCAACCAAGAAAAGGACTTTCGGTGCCTTTTGTTTTCCTTTAATAGATTAAATAGGTTGCGGATTTTGTTTTCCTTTAATAATCTATAAATAACTACAAGGTCTCTATCACATCAAATATATAACTATTATGTTTCTATCACATCAAATCATACTAAATAATTTAGATAGTTGCTAATTAGATAGCCTATTTGTATTTTACTATATCATATATTATATATTATTACTATTTTATATAACTTATTTTTTATTATTAAATTATTAATTCATAAAAAATAAATAATAATATAATTAAATAAATATTTATATAATTTATTTTACAATTTTTATTCTTATTAAACACTTTTCACTCTTCATTATGATTTAAATATTTTATTAAATTAAATAACAAAAACCTAACTATATTGCTTTGTTTAAATTAATTTATAATATAAATTATCCGATTTTAAAGAGCCCCTTCCTCACCACTTATCTGCACATAATATTACCTAATTCTTTCCGCGTGTTCCATGTAACAGATAAAGAACACAAAAACTAAGACTCTAAACTCTCTAAACTCCGATGCCTCAAGAATGAGCCTTACCCTTCTTTATATAGGAGAGAAGGGGGGACAAACATCGTCCTTGGTCTGATCAAATAAAAGACTTAAAGCAAAGGAATCATTTCTTTTCAGTTTTTATCAGAGCGACGTCCGCACAAAAATTCGAATCCAAAATATGGATCGAATAATTGCTTTCGGGTAACGCGTCCGATATACCCTGTAAAGTAGATCCTTTGTACTAAAAGTTATTTAGACATGACTAAAACATAGTGGATGCTTTTGTACTAAAGCCCACGAGAAAAGATTATATTACACTGTGGAGATTTTTAAACAGAAAAATCCACGGAAAAATTGGCCACAATTCAGCCCTTGTGACTGGTACATATTAAAATATTGTGAGTCCTGGGAATCTGTCTAGTTTGTGTGGCATGATATCCCAGGCTTTGGTGTAGATTCTCCGGACGATGATGGGCCTTCCTAGGACGGTTTGATGCTGAACTTTGGTGAGGACCAGCCACTCCATGTGCTCTCGCATATATTCTTCAGGGGAATTATTGTAAGGAGCATCTTTGTATGTTGTCCACTCATTGTTGGTCATCTGCTTGACAGTGTGATATACTGGATGATTGCATGCCGTATTGCAATCCATGATACATGGCTTGCCCATATTCCTGCAATATTTCTCATGCTCTACCGGGTCCATAGCAGTTTTATTGACCCCGTAATCCTTCCACCATTCTCTGAGCCATTGATTTTGTTGATATCCTTGATAATGCCCGACTGTGCTGAATTTGAGCCTGGTATAGTGGGTTTCTATTTCGTCATCAACATTAAGAAATTGCCACCATAATCTTTTATAATCTGCAAAATCAAAGACAGTGTCAGGAAACATAATCATGGGATCATTTCTGGGCCATCTTGCTGCCATGTGTGTCTTTAGATGACAAGGTTCATTCCACAAGTCACGGGTACGATATATGCAAACATGTTTCTCATAGATCCCTGTATCCTTTCCCCCATACTGCCAAATATAGCGATGTCGTGAAAGTTATGTTCCAATGCTTTCCTTGCTAACTCAGCATTCCTTCTCGCTTTGTCATAAATCATTTCATGTATCCACGTCCTTCCTTTGGGGTAAACTTTTCTTTCTGGCACATATAATTGAAGATCCATATGGGGTTGTAGATTAGCATCCAGAACTTTTCTATTTCTGAGTTGCCATGTGGGTTTCCAGTCTCTTTTATATGTTTCCCATTCTAATTCGTCTGGTATGATCCTCATTGTCTCCCTCTTGTGTTCATGTTCCCATTCAGTAACAATAACCCGAACTTGTGCCTCTTTCTGCTCAATATATTCTTTGCTTAAAAAATCAGGATGGCTGTTATCTTTTCCTTTAATATGTTCAACAGAGAAATCAAAATTGGCAAACAGGGCCTGCCACCTTGCAAATTTCGCTTCTCTAGCCTTCTTAATATTTTTTGTCAATACCTTTTGCATGGCTAATGCATCAGTTCTGAGGAGAAAAGGTTTATTTATCAGATAAACCTCAAACTTGCTTATACAATTTCATGCAGCCTTGACTTCTCTTTCAATAACAGAGTAATTTTGCTCTGCAGGGTTCCAGACTCCAGAGGCAAATTGAACTACCTGCTCTTCTTTACCAATTCTTTGCTTCAAAACCCCTCCCCATCCAACATTACTTGCATCAGATTCAACAATCTTAAAGGCTTGATCATCTGCAACATATAAAATGGGTAAAGATTTTACTTTAGCCTTGATTTCCTGAACAACTTTGGTGTGGAGGTCTGACCAGTCAGGAGGATTTTTCCCTAACCTTTTGTTAAGGATTTTTCTATCGCTGGCACAATCTTGATAAAAGTTGCTAACATAATTGAGGCAACCCAAAAACCTTTGCAATTGTGTCTTATCCTTAAGCACATCTGGAAATTTTTCAGCAAAGTCGATGGCATGCTGCTGGAGAGAAATATGCCCATTGCAGATTGTATGACCCAAAATTTTTATATAAGTCTTAAAAACTTCTATTTTCTTTTTGCTTAGAACTAGCCCATTCTTCTGAACTAACTTTAAGAAAATATTTACATGCTTAAAGTGTTCATCTATACTCTTAGAAAAAATCAAAACATCATCGATATATACAATCAACCAGTCAAAATAAGGCTTGAAAATGTCATCCATCACCTTCTGGAATTTTGAAGGGGCATTTTTGAGCCCAAATGGCATGACATTCCATTCATAGTGTCCTGCAGGAATGCTGAAGGAAGTCTTAAACTTATCTGATTCTTCTATAGCCACCTGCCAAAATCCTGCTTTTAATTCAAACTTTGAAAATATTTTTTCACCTACAATTCTTCTTATCAAATCTCCTTTGTGTGGAATTGGATAGGTGTCATCTGCAAGAACTGAATTCAAAGGTTTATAATTGATGACAAGCCTTGGGATACCCCTGATCTGCTCTGCCCTTTTGTTTACATAAAATCCATAAAAATTCCATGGGTTATTTGATTCTCTTATTAGTCTCCTGTCAAGCAGTTGCTGGATCTCTTTCTGGCAGAGATCCCTATATTCTTTGCTCATAGGGATTGCTCTACTCTTGCAGGGTTTTCCTGCAAATCCTTCTTTATATGGCAGCCTAATAGTATGTTGTTTTCAATGCCAAAAGGCATTTGGCTCTTCTGAATAACATTTTGCTTCTAGCTGTTGCTTCAAATCTTGAATTCTGCTTTTTACCTGAGGCAGCTTTAGCTGTTCTTCAATCCTTAGTTTACTCTTGAGATCTTTGAGGTCTGTTAGCAAGGATTCTACCTTATCTAACTTCTGCATTGCCTGTACCATAGTAGAGACTCTTGGACTTGAAATATAAGGCAGCATAATCTTCTTCTTCTTGCCTTTTGATGTGGGGACGGAGATAAAGTAACCAAATCTTCCTCCTTTCAACCTAGCTGAACCATGTGGTTCAACTGCAGCAAGAAATATATTTCCTAGAATACAATCAACAGGAATATCTGCAACAGCAAACTTCATATATACACAATGTGAATCAAAACATAATGAAGCTTTTGGAACTTCATACTGAAGCCTCTTATTTCCAAGACACACAACCTTTCTTTCAGCAGAGACCCAGTATTTGGCTCGAATGTTTTTCATATTAAGGATATTAATATCTGCACCAGAGTCTAATAATGCGGTCATTTGAATTTTTTTTCCTTGAATACAGATATTTACCTTAACATGATGCTGCTAATAGGTAATAGTAAATAATCTCATGTCCTTAAATCCAAAATTTGGATCTTGCATACCTTCAGCAATTTGGACCTCTTGCGCATGTGCAGCTGGGTTCCAAGAATCATCCTCATCTTCTTCTTCTTCTTCATATTTCTGGCTAGTCAAAATTTGTTTGGCTTTCTGCAGTTCTGCAATCTGAGCTTTGATTGTAGAGATCTCAGATTTGATGTGGTGGATTTCTCCACTTACTTCACCAAGAGTAAGTGACCTTACTCTTCCTAGTTTTTGGTGATGCATTTGAAAAGATTTCTTATTACGCTCATAAGATGCATCAACAAACAACGGTTTCTTCCTTGATTCCTTAGAAACTTTAGTTTTCAATTGGTCTGTGAAAGCTTCTATCACTCTGTTCTTCATATCGCCATCCTCCATCGCCCTAATTTGAGACAGAATTTTTAATTATGCTTCTTCATCAGTGGATGCCATTAGCACCTTTTCTTTAGGAGGCTTTTGTTTTTCTTCTTCACTCGAGCTACTAGAATCATCAGAATCATCTTCATACATGGCATGGCAAGCACATTCATCAGAATCAGAACATGAGCATTTAGATGAACCCGATTCAAGTATTGGCCCATGTTTGCTTGAAATTCTTCTTCTGTAGAGCTAAAAGAATCAAGAGAAGTTTCTTCAAGCTGGTGTTGTTGTGCTGTATCTCTGATTGTGAAATTGGGGCACCTTTCAGTGGCATGAGTCGCAGATCCACATTTAAGGAAAACAATAGGGCCTCTATGCTCTTTTTTGACTTGTTTGGATTTTTGAGCATAGACAACAGTCTTCTTCCCTCTGTTAAGTTTTGATTCCTCCCCTTGCGGGCACCTTGAGGCAGTATGCCCATTCTGCCCACATAACCAGCAAGTGATTTTGTTCCATTTTTCTTACTTAGCTGAATGCAGATGGATGTCAGAGGGGTTGTAATAATGAGTATTTGGCACATGCCTGTAATATCCCTTCTTTCTATGCTTTTGACTTCTATCTCTTGTGGGATATTTTCTTCTTCTGTCCTTTGGATAATTTTTCTTGTTTTTGTAGAAGATCTCCCTGAATTCTCTTTTAGCTTTTTTCTTAGTCTTCCTTTTCTTGACCAAAGGATCATCTACTGTAAGTCCATATTTGCTGCAGATGGACTTTCTATCTGGCAACCTAGATAATTTTTCTAAAGATTTATTCACTTTTGAGCTCGTACAAAGACTCGCCAGTGTCTTTGTAATATGTGAGTAAATTTCAACCCATGTGTAGGATTCAAATGGCAATTGAAAAAATTCCTGCAATCTGATATAATCAACGAATTTTGAAGGTAGAGCAGCAAGATATACCTGTTTCCACAACAGGTTCTTTGAGTCCTTTACCTCGTAAATTCTTTGCATTCAATCACGATGGAAGTCATCATACTGCGACATTTTATGGCATTTGAGGTTCATGAGTATGACTTCATGTTTGTTGGAAATCTCTGTTTCACTTCCACACCAATGCTCCTGAATCATTGATGTCAGAGCGCCAATCATATTACTGATCACTGTGCCATCTGGATTATGTATAATGTCGCCTTTCTCATCTTTAAGAACCTCTGCCTCCATTGTTTCAATGAGTTTGGGGGAAGATTTAGCCTCCCACCATTTGAGAAGTGTTCCTGTAAAACATTGAATAATTGTCTTGCAAGCATCTATTTCAGATTTTCCTCTGAGACACATGAGCTTATATTCTGTGTACATTATGTCTATCATTTGCCGGATCTGACCAATGCTCATATTATCTATATTCCATTCCCTATGAGAGTCAGGGAAGAAGGTGTGTGCTTCAGGCAATTTTCCTTTTCCTTCAAGATCAGGCGCAACATACCTAGAAAATCTATGTTCTAGCGGCTCATAGATGGGAAAGATTTGTGTCTCTTGAGGTTTCTTTTCTGTTTCTCTGGCTTCTGCTTTAGCCTCTGCTTCTTGAAATAGAGAAGCAATGCTAATATGTTCTGATTTATCAGCATCTGATGAAGAGACAGTTTCTTTGGGGAATAAAGCAAGAAACTTATGAATATTTCTGATTTGATTTTCAATCTTTATATTCCTTTTCACCAAAAAGGAATTTGGAACTGGCTTTTCTACGTTTGTCAACTGAACATTTTCAATTTTTCCTACTAATCCAGTGAGAAGAGTTTTAGTTGTGTCAATGTGACCAACTAATTTTTCTCCTACCTCTTCTATTTTGTTCAGGTGAATCTCTGGCATAAGTACGAGAAACACTAGAGTCAAATTGCATATTATTTAAACAGCTATTCACACTATTTAATGAAATCTGCATAGTAAAAAAATAATTTAAATAACATAAATCAAGATTTCCCCTTAAATTTTTTAACCAAATTTCGACATCAAAGATTCCAAAAAAACACGGTAAAACCAATTCCAAAATCTATTTGATTTTTTTTGTTTTGTTTCAAATTTGAGAAATATTGAAGTTTCAAAGCGTTAAAGGAGTTTTAAAAGGAGTGTTTCTAATATAAAAAATAAGGGTGTGGTTTTTGTTTCGACGTCTTCTTAGAAAAAGAGGGTTTATTAAATGGGAAGGCTCACGAAAGATTTATCAAATCTTAAAAGTTTATGAAAGAGATTAAAGGGTTATAAAAGAGAACTAAAAAATAAATAAAGGGTTGTCAAAGATTTTTTTTTTTTCGAGTTACTAAAGTGTCCTTTCCATCTATTAAAAAAGGTGCCCCCAATATATTTTTTGTGAAAGAACTTAATAAAAGTCAGGTTTGAAAACGTTCATATGTTAAAGAGATTAAATGGTTATAAAAGAGAACTAAAAAGTAAATAAAGGGTCGTCAATGGTGTGTGTTTTTTCGAGCTACTTAAGTGTTCTTTCCATACATAAAAAAGGGGTGCCCCCAATATATTTTTTTTGTGAAAGAGCTTAATAAAAGTCAGGTTTTAAAAGGTGCATATGTTTTTAAAGGTGGTCTTTATAAGGGTTTTAATGGAGAGATATTAAAGTATTTTTTTTGAGTTAAAGGTTTGAAATTTTTTTTTTTTTAATTTTTATTAAAAAAAAACAAAAGGTGTTTGAGTCAAGATTTTTGTGTGATTTTGGGTTCATATATTTTGGTTTTGAGTTTTATTTAGTAAGTAATGTGTAAAACGATTTCATGCAAGGTAGAAAAATTTACGTCTTCCAAGGAAGCATGGAAGATTTTGGAAGTAAAATTTGGTCCAAGGGGGAGTGGCATGCACCAGCAAGATGTGTCACAATTTTTTGAGTCAACCGCAAATCTAAGAGTAGAAGAGCAAGACTCTGAGAGGACAACAGAGTTTGGAGAATCTCATTTAAAGTGGATGATGGTTTTCAAGACAATAAAATTAAAACCCATTATGCAAGCATGCATATGGATGAAAAAGATGCAACAAAGATTGCAAAGAGAGAAGCAGAAGCCTTTGAATGTGAAGCAAAGCAAGAACATAAAAATGCTCAAGGAATCCACTGTAATGTGGATGGAGTAGATGATGGTGAATCCCACTGTGACAAAACACATGTGGATGATGAAGGCAAAGTAAGATGTGAATTGGTGCATCTAGTCACAACTGATGATTTTGGTAAAGTTGAATTTTTTAATGAGCACATGCATGCTTGAATATCCCACAATAGAGTAGAACAAAATTATGTTGATGTTAAATTTGATGAAGAACCATTAACTGGTGATGAGTGGTTGCACATGATGCAACAAAATGCTCTTATTGATATGTTGTTATTTGGTGAGAGAATCACACTTGTGTTTGGAAACCAAGTGGAAAACAACATGTTTGCAGTAGCAGAGGTTTGTGAAGAAACAAAGAAGGTAAAAGAGGAAGAGGAAGAAAAGGAAGCTTTCATTATAGACCATAATAAATACATTTCTAACATTGATCTTGAGTGTGCAAAGTACAAGAACCTTATGATGAAAGTGAAGAGAAAGAGATAGATGTTTCTGAAGATGAAGATGAAAGCATTGAAACAATTTTTCAGCAATGTAGTCAAAAAAGAGATAAGATTATGCTATCAAGAAATATGACAGAAAGAAATTCTAGAATATGAAGCGCAAGAAGTAGAGCAAAGAAGACAACTTGAAAATGCATTGTTGTGGCAGCAATCCATGGTTGAACGAATATTTGAAGAGGAAGGTGTAGAAGCCAAAATCAAATTGTGTTACTCAAATTCAAGAACAATCAAAGAAAAGTTGTAGCAACAACAAGAAAAGAAATATGGATCCTACAACAAGAAAGCACAACTAAGAATGAAGCAGTTTCGAGGATATAGAATTTGGAAGCAGAGAAAAAGAAAATGCAGAATCATCAAAGTTACAGTCATTGTAAGCCTAGCTGAGACATAGATCAACAAGCATGTTTGATGATAATTGAGTCAATTTCTATTGTAAGCCTCACAGGCATAATTAAGTCATAAGAAGAGCTTCGGCGCAAATCACATATAGAAAGACATTTGTCGACGCGTTTCGAACCAACTAGTGTGGTTCATCGTCAGGACAAGTTGAAGAAACAGATCCAGCAACACCTGTTTAAATAGACTGAGCAGAGACTCCAACGGCTAAAAACGACTCTAGGACCCAGGCCAAATTTTAATTTAATTTATTTATTCATTTAATTATTATTATTACTATTATATTACCTAAAAATTAATAATATTGTTAATAAATTAATTATATTCATGGAAACACGTAAAATTAGGTCCAACTACATTTAAAAGAAAAATAACTACTTAGAATAATGACCTCGGTAAATTTTTAATATTATTGTTTTAATATTATTATTATTTAACACTATTATTATTAATATTTTATTTATTTCATAATAATAATAGTATTAATAAATAATGGAAATGAGAAAAATAAGGTCCAAATAAATCAATAAATACATAACTACTATTACAGAGACAATCATTTAATAATTAAAATAAAACTAATAACTTGAGGTTGTTAGAGTAAATTAATTAATAATATTTTAATATTATTAATATATTGTTATATCTATGGGAATAAGAAAAATTAGGTAAAAAAAGGGAATTTGTTTATTTATCCAAAAAGTATACTACCACTACGTTGCTACAAATAATGGATATAAAGATGTTATTATTAATTCTAGTTTTTTTTATTATGGAATTAACTAACCCAGGTAAGTAAATAAACTAAACTTTCTAATCACACTGCTAGGTTGTCAGTAATATATTATGTAGATATATATGTATATTCATATGTTAAGGTGAAAATTAAGATTATTAATTTTTAATGGTGAGAAAGTTGCTCATTTAAAACATTGATTAATATTGATATTATGAGTTTGTTAAGGTGAAAAAATAATTTAACGGTTATTTTTTTATAAAAAGGAAAGTGAGAAGATTATTTCATCAGTTAGTTATTCTTAATGTTATACATATTTGTTTATAGAATTATTTAATTTATTAATTAATACTAATATTATAAAACTGAATAAATAACAATAATAAATAATAATAGCAATAAGAATAAAAGAAAAATTAGCCAAAAACATAAGACTAATAATATAAAGAATGAATCCTAAAAATAAAAATAAAAGAAGAAACAGGTCGATAAAATTCACTCTATAAGTATTAAAAAAAAAAAATCAGTTAATCAAACAATCAAATTAAAAAACTCAAGACATCGTAAATCCAAAAATAAAAATGAAGAAGAATAATACGAGAAGAAGAGAGGATACAGATAATGATATTAAGAGATAGTTAATGATATATCACTATATTAACAGAAAATATAATCGAAAAGATCACTCAGGGCAGCAAAATCATCAAACAGGAAAAAAAAGACAAGGAGAAACAGGAGGCGAAAAACACAAGAACAAGGCGGAACGGAAGGTACCAGGGAGAACGATGAACGCACCCTAGACCAACACGGGGGGGGAGGGGGAAGAAGCCCTAAGAGAGGGCAGGGATCCAACATCTACTTACCTTCCAGCCATCATCTCTGTTGAGATTATTAGGCCTTTGCTCAATTTCAATAGCTTCCCTCAATTTGCGAGGATGGAACCGAGCAACCTTGGCAATAACTTTGGCCTCCTCAATACAGACATGGTGTTTTGTCCTGTCCACATGCTCAGCTAAGGCTGAAGACTTAGTTCTCCCATGCTTCAGGTCTGCTGCATGTTCACAAATTCTTTGCTGGATGGAGCGCCCTGTTTCCCCTATATAGGGAGTCCCACATGAACAAGGGATCAAATAAACACCCTTCATGTCCTTAGGGTTAACAGGGTCTTTCACTGACCAAAGGGAATTACGAATGGTCCTCAGGGGCTTGAAGGTTGAGGGGATATCAAACCTCCGAAGGATACGAGCAATCTTGTCCGTGGTCCCTTGGACATAGGGAATATGGACACCTAGACGATGCTCCTTAGGTTCTTTCTTTAATAAAGCATTCTTGGAGGCTTTAAGGAAAGCCTTCTGACCTAGGCGCCTGCTATATCCATTTTCCTCAAAGACATCAAGGAGATGGGATCTCTCCCTATCCAAACTCTCATTGTCCGAGATTCTGAGCGCACGAGTAGCCAGGGTATTAAGAACACCCATCTTCTGAGCAGGGAAATGATGGGAATCGGCATGAAGATACTGCTCAGTGTGCGTTTTCTTCCGGAACACAGAGTGGGAGAGAGAGCCATCCTTCTTCCTAGAAATCAGAATATCCAGGAAAGGGAGGCTACCATTGGCCTCTTTTTCCATGGTGAACTTTATCGTCAAGGACTGACCGTTGAGGTGATTGAAGAAATGATCAAGCTCCTCATGGCCATGGGACCAGATGACATTGGTGTCATCTACATACCTTTTCCAAAGCTTAGGACCAAGACGAGCTGAGGCTAGAGCCTTGGCCTCGAAATGTTCCATAAAAAGATTCGCTACAATAGGAGAGAGGGGGGAACCCATGGCAACACCACAGGTCTGCTCGAAGAACTCACCCTCTTAATATCATTATCTGTATCCTCTCTTCTTCTCGTATTATTCTTCTTCATTTTTATTTTTGGATTTACGATGTCTTGAGTTTTTTAATTTGATTGTTTGATTAACTGATTTTTTTTTTTTTTTTAATACTTATAGAGTGAATTTTATCGACCTGTTTCTTCTTTTATTTTTATTTTTAGGATTCATTCTTTATATTATTAGTCTTATGGTTTTTTGGCTTATTTTTCTTTTATTCTTATTGCTATTATTATTTATTATTGTTATTTATTCAGTTTTATAATATTAGTATAATTAATCAATTAAATACATTTCTATAAACAAATATCGTATAACATTAAGAATAACTAACTGATGAAATATCTTCTCACTTTCCTTTTTATAAAAAAATAACCGTTAAATTATTTTTTCACCTTAACAAACTCATAATATCAATATTAATCAATGTTTTAAATGAGCAACTTTCTCACCATTAAAAATTAGTAATCTTAAGTTTCACCTTAACATATGAATATACATATATATCTACATAATATATTACTAACAACCTAGCAGTGTGATTACAAAGTTTAGTTTATTTACTTACCTGGGTTAGTTAATTCCATAATAAAAAAACTGGAAATAATAATAACATCTTTATATCCATTATTTGTAGCAACCTAGTGGTAGTATACTTTTTGGATAAATAAACAAATTCCCTTTTTTTACCTAATTTTTCTTATTCCCATAGATTTAACAATATATTAATAATATTAAAATATTATTAATTAATTTACTCTAACAACCTCAAGTTATTAGTTTTATTTTTTAAATGATTGTCTCTGTAATAGTAGTTATGTATTTATTGATTTATTTGGACCTTATTTTTCTCATTTCCATTATTTATTAATACTATTATTATTATGAAATAAATAAAATATTAATAATAATAGTGTTAAATAATAATAATATTAAAACAATAATATTAAAAATTTACCGAGGTCATTATTCTAAGTAGTTATTTTTCTTTTAAATGTAGTTGGACCTAATTTTACGTGTTTCCATGAATATAATTAATTTATTAACAATATTATTAATTTTTAGGTAATATAAGAGTAATAATAATAATTAAATGAATAAATAAATTAAATTAAAATTTGGCCTGGGTCCTAGAGTCGTTTTTAGTCGTTGGAGTCTCTGCTCAGTCTATTTAAACAGGTGTTGCTAGATCTGTTTCTTCAACTTGTCCTGACGATGAACCACACTAGTTGGTTCGAAACGCGTCGACAAATGTCTTTCTATATGTGATTTGCGCCGAAGCTCTTCTTATAACGTTGATGGATCATAGAAGCCTCAATTCTACAAGTCAGTTTCATACCGAATCAACAATTATGTAACTAAGGAGGCTTATATAAAATTGATGAATGCCCGAACTATTGTAACGAAGAATCATTTCATTGATTGAACAGAGATTCTAATCCCTTGCCCCGTGGATGTTTCCTTGACACTCTGTCAGGGTTTTACCACGTAAATCCTGAGTTATTACTTGTATGATTGTTGTCGATTTTATTTCTTTCTTGTTTTTGTAACCTCCATTAACTACACATCCGAGTACACTGCTCGGGCTCCTTTGTCAACCTCTCCTGATAGCATATGCATCATTGTCTTGAGAGCGACAGGGCCAGCAACATACTTGTGCATGGTGTTTGCATTGATTGACAAGTCTGGGTTGGTGGCTATGTGCATCAACTCATCAAAGTATGAGTCAAGCTCTAGTCAGACATGTGCCTTTGTCTTCACTTGGGTGAGTGTCCCAATAGATGGGATCGCATGTGCGTGCACAACAACATCCATACTCTTGAATACATGTGCATGGGAAGCCTGTAGATCAGTGATGAGCTGGGGGAGATTTGCATAGTTTCGGATCTGACTCAGGATGGGTGGCTTCAGCTCGACCGCTCTGGGCTTCATCATCTTAGGCAAGTGAAGTGGGGATCCCTTGTCTCTCATCGTCCATGTTTGCATGTAATCAACAACAGGAAGTACGTTCGACAAGATACATGCTCGTCTAGCACATCACTGTTGCCAACTATTGAGATGGTTGACTGCCTTATGCATGGTGCCAAACTTGGAATAAAATGCCCGCATGACTGTGTTAAGGGACAATATTTCATTCAGTATTTCCTTCTTCAATTCTACTAGGGTTGATGCTATAACCAATTCTACTCCCTGTTTGGTCTTCTATAGTTCCTTAGCCATTCACTCATTCTCAGCTATCAAGAAGCGAACACTCGAGCTAGTGGCTTCTGCATATGCTATGGTAGCATCAGCCAATGCTGCTAGATGTTTGCGAACATCAGACATGATCACTCATTCCTCAAATTGTGCAAGAGATGTATGATCCTCTGGAGTTGACACTCGGCGAGACTGCACAAATCTATGTTGAGACTCGTCGAATGAGATGTTGTGCATCTCTCCTTCCGACTGATCTCCAAGGATCTCAATGTCTCCTTGGTCTCTTGGGACTTGCTCCTCTTTAGGATGTGGTGAAGCTGGTGGGTCGACCTCTTGGTGGGGAGGCATGAGGTCGATATCTTTTTCTAACTCCTATTGCTCCATATCTGCATCCATATATTCAAGTGCTTTCTCTATCTCCTGAGTGAAGTCCTGCTCTTGAGATGGTTCACCCTGTCTTTCTGATGATAACTGTTCTGATGAGTCTACTATCTGTACGGGCATAGTTTCATCTATCTGCACAAGTTGTGCCCCCTATTGTACATGTTCCTGATGCGCTTCCTTCTCCTGTCTTCATAGATCTTGTTCCTTCCAGAGTTTCTCCTTCAACTCATGCAACTCCTTCTCTGTTTCCTCCATTCTCCATTTCTCTCTTTGCCTTTGCATGTTTCTCTTGTCATGTTGTTTCCTCTTTGCCTCTATTTCCAAAGTTGCTTTCTTCACCAATGGGTCTGCTCAAAACTTCCAGATTTTCTCTTCCTCCATGTTGTCGACAATCTTCCTCTTGCTCTTGTCGCGCACTGGTATGTTTACGTCTATCGCTTTTGCTTCGGCTGCTCTTCGATATGTTGCTTCACTATCCATTCCATAATGAGGCCGACCGGTTCATTGAGTTTGGAGGAGTTGTAACAATATTTCCATGGGTCTTCCTCCACCCAATGACATGCCCCGTGGATCTAGTTAAACTGTACTCTCGTGCAGTGGTTTTTCACAAGACAATGCATGCCATACGGATTGCAACTTCAGGCATTGAATGGGTATTTATTCATCTATTCTACTTTGATATCCGCATGGTAGAACATGCGAAGGCTTCTTTGCATTGTACATCCGTATGAAGGTGTCAGACGGTGAGGCATACCAATCAACTATGTCGATCAGTGCCTCCATTCTTTCCTTCGACATGTAGGGTGGATCTTGTTCTAATATCATCTTGTAAACCAGGGTGACAAAATGATCAAACATATGTGTGATAACTCCTCTGAAGTTGCATTTGGACAACATCTTAAAATAAGTGTTCACAGAGGTCTCTGCTGATTTCCATGCCCACTTCAAGCCCAGGAACTCCTGACGAGCACAGATTGCATCCAAGATGTAAGCGGACATGTAGATTTCTACTTGCATACCTTTGGGAGGCTATCGAGCCCTTGCTACCTATTCCTTCAATTGGTGAGCCAACATTTCGGACCAATTGCATGCTTTTCCTTCTTTGGTCAGTTGGTCCAATGCAATCACCAAACTCTATGTGAAGATTTCTGTGCTTTCTTGGTCATACAGACAACATGCAAAGATGACCGAGTATTGATACGCCTTCTGTAGTATCTTTATCTTGTAGACTTGATTGGGTGACATCCTAAATTTAGCCGGCTACTTCATCCAGTTCTTCAAGATATCTCTGGAGTTGGCATTGCTGCTGGGTAAGCTAAAGGGTGTCTCCATGGTGATCACGGGCTTCAACACCTGATACATCTCATCATATTCATGTGCCCTGCAGTTAGAAATCTCCATCTCACTAACACTTCTCAATGTCATCATCTCACGATTAGTGTGTGAGACGATCTAATGTATCATGTCCACGCATGGGAGCATGGGACACCTACATGGAATCCAGTACAAGCCGAACTTGTGGATGTTCACATAGACTTGGAGATCTTTGAGGTCTTCCCCAAATGTGCCTACAAATGCATCATTGACCTCTTGTCATTTCAACTTGACGTCCTTGTCTACAATCAACTTGGTGTCTTCATAGATTGGCACACTTGTAGACACTCGCTCAAGTGCTGCTCCAGTTGCACTTCCGTTAGTGTCCTTTGATCCTACTCTCTTGGAGGTCATTAGTCCTGAACTACTAAGAGTCAGACGAACACCTGCTAGATCTAGATACAAAGTGATAGGCATGGCAAGAAATATGTCAGCTAAAACCAAAGAAAACTTAGGAATGACATGCAACACACCTGGGGATTGACTGGAAAGGATTGCGTAATTTTTCTTGGGAGGCTAGGAGGCTGGCTGCCATAATTGCACAAAAGGCAATCTAGGTTGTGTGGGGAGGCTTGTTACACTGAAATTTGTCACCATGACTATCTGCAGTTGATATGGCTCCATCACTAGTTATATTATCCTCCTTCTCAAGCCTCATACCTCTGCTCCTCATGTCAAACTTCAAAAAGAGAGAAAGTCACTTAAAAACATGTTTATCTCTGGGTACGCAGGTTCTCTCTACCTTGCCTGCGTGTACGCATTCTAAACACACTGTACCTGCGTACTTGTACGCTCTGTAAGCCAAAGGATGGGTGCGTACCCCTGTAAAGGTCAAAAGGTGCGAGTTTCATCTTAAAAAAAGTTACTTGTGGTCACTTCTAGAGCCTTCTAGAAGAGTGTTTGACGTGTATTGAGCGCCTCCAGATGGTTCATGCATCCCTATGATAGAGGAACTTATCCCATCAAGAGAGGAGCTACCCCATCCAAAAGAGGGAGTATCCCATTGATGTTGGAACTGAATAACTTCCTCTAGAACACTATAAATACAGGCATTGGGCCAGAGGAGGGGAGGTTGAAAGCTGAACATTCCAAAGGGTAGATGCTGCTGGAATTAGGACTTCCATTGTTAACTTGTGAGGAGAGATTACCA